>CAUYOR010103557.1:0-20132 GCA_963573925.1 Callimico goeldii
CCCGTGTGATTCTTCCACTGGGAATCTTCTGCTCCTTGAGAGACCAGAATTTGTCTGAAAGTGTGGTTTCCTCTAGTTCTCCGTGCCTTCCCTGAGAGCTAAAATCCCGAGATGTTAGCGGTCGGCCATCTTGGATCCTCCCATACTTTTAAGCTTATAAGAAAACAGGGATTTAGAGAGATAAAGTAACTTGTCCAGGGTCAAAAAGTTCAAAAGCTAGTTTGTGGTAGAGCTGGCCCCCAAACTGAGGCCTGCATAGCACCAAAATCACTGCAACATATTTTCTTGATGTCAACATAAAAATTACAAAATGAAACAAAAAGAACAATTAGAACTTATGTTTTTAATCTGCTAACTTTAGGAAGGCATGTGTATATACTTCTCTTTGAATTGTTGTTGCTGTTAGAGTCTTATATATTTACCAATCATTATACAGAACATATGTTGAACTTGCCAACATGTATTATGTGTATACAGTCTCCCCAGCACACTATTTATTCATTTAGAGTACTCCAGATAACCTACTTACATAATTTTCCCCAAAAGGATTCCATGTTTTCTTTTGGCTTTACAAAGACACTCAGGATTCTAAGTTATTTGCATCACAACATTTACCAGTATTAGCCCCCTCAATATTGAAGAGAAAATCAAAATAAAATGCTTTCCTTCATAACCTTTAGTTCTAAGCAGAGCCCATTAGAGACTTTAAAATATTCACTTTTGAAGCTGATTCTTGCATTGGTAAACACTTTGCATGACATTAAATAAGCTTTGCCTGTTCTAGGAGACAGAGTGGATTAAATTACTTGGCTGAAGTGACAGGAATAAAGAACAGAATACATCCACTCCTCCAGTCTCATTAAGCTGCCTCTTTCTCCTGAAATTGGATTGGGAGTCCAGGACACCTCTCAACCTACAGGAAACACTGGATCTAAAGCTGAAACAGGTACCAGTGCCTTTTGAAAAATTAACCGCTCTATTGAAATGTAATTTACATACCATAACCCAGTACAGTTTCCACCCACAACAAAATCCCTGACTCTGGAACTCGAAAGGAAAGGAATAATAAACATAAATTTCATGATTTCACTTGTTTGCACTCAATCAATCTTGCTTATAGTTTTGCTCTCTCCCTGTTTCCCAAATCCCGCCCCCCCCCAACTGCCATTCTACCAGGTGCTCCTCATATAATGCAGTGACATGTCCACTTTGCTATTTCCACTTACAGGTTTTCAAGAATTCCTTACTGATTATGTTTTATTTCAAGGCAGGGACAACTATAAAATAGCATCATTATACTGGAACACACAGCTATCCCTGTGTTAGGACAGAATTAGAAGTACACCTGGTGCTTTCTCTACAGAGGAAAGTGAAGTGGTGAGAGAATGAAATTTCAGGTATCAGCTTGCACATCACCATTAACAGTGAATATCCAGTGTTTCCTCATAGAGGTTGAATGATGGTATCGATGGAGATGAACTCCAGGGCAGTAAGTAGGCAAAAGATGAGATTACCATCATACACAGGATGCCACGATGTCACAGTGGAACCATCAATGTTATTTTTTGAGTAATATCTTCAATGGTGGTGATGTCTTTCTTAAATTTATATAGTCCTTCTATTACCTCTCTAACTCACCCCAGGCTGGTTGACATATAAACGTTGCTTAGGATCCAAAAGATCCTGTGAAAAATAAGAACAGTTTAACTGTGGTTTCCTCTCATTAACTGTGAGCCTCTGCGATTCTCAGGTTAGAGTGGAAGATCCTCTAGGATAGAATGCTTTTCTGGAGATGAATTGATTTGTGTTTTTGACTCCAAATCAGAAGGGACATGCCAGATAGCCAACTTTGGAACTCACATTTAGGAAGAAGGGAGAAGAGGAAGTCCTGGTGGCACTGAAGTGAGCTCTACTTTCAGAAGTAGGTACAGGCTACTTCCAGAGGTAGGTGCAGGACACATGGTCTTGCAGTGATGGTAAGATGAAAGCCTGTGTTCCTAGCAATTACAGAGGACAGGCAACATAGAAGCTGCCTCTTGAAAAAAGTTGTTTTTCACCCCTAAAAAGGAGGTCTCATCAGGCAACTTATGTTTTAGGTTAGAAAAGTGAAAGTTATATAAACCCTGAGTATAGATTCCTGAAAGGAAGAGAGGCCATCGGGGAAGCTAAGGAAGAAAAGCTGTAGGGAACTTCTGGCTAAGATCGAAATGGATGCAGCTGCATCTCTGAAAGGACTGCAGAGGCCTGAATGGGAATCTGGATAGTGAGGTAGTATTTCAGCGTGACCAAGAATCTTCCATGGGACCATGAAGGGCAGATTCACAGTAGCAACATGGCAGGAGTGTGAAAAACGTCTTAGATGTTTAAATTGTACTGACTTTTTTGGACTTACATAAGACCCAGGATTTGGGGGGATGATTTATAAAGACAAAATATATAGTTTTCTGTTGCTGCGATAACCAGTTACCACAAACTTAGTGGCTTAAAACAATACAAATTTGTTATCTTACAAATCTGTAAGTTTGAAGATTGAAATGGGTCTCTTAGGGCTAAAATAGAGGCGTTGTTAGGGCCATACCCTTCTGGAGACTCTAGAGGAGAATCTGTTTCTTTGCCTTTCCAGCAATTGAGGACTGTCCACATATCTTGCTGGTGACCCCTTCCTTCAGCAGTGAGGTACATCCTTCTTACATGGCTGCCCCTCTGGTTCTTTTTCTTCTGCCTCTCTTCCACTCATAAGAACACTAGTGATTATATTGAGCTCACTTGGATATTTCTCCCATTTTTATGTAAGCTGGTTACCAAACAAAGTCATTTGCAACCTTAATTCTCCTTTGCCATGAGACCTAACATTCACAGGTTCCAGGGATTAGGAAACACATCTACTGGGAGGGCCCCTATTCTGCCTACCACACACAGCAAGCCAAACAGGGAGGTATGGAATTTCCTGATAATACTGTAGGTAGATAAGAGTGCAAGCAGGCTAAGGAATGGATTCAGCCCTGGTTCCAAACTGGCTGCATATATACTCATGTGAAAGCCTTAAAAACACAAATGACCAGGTTACACCCTCAGACATTCTAATGAAATGGGTTTGGTATGGGTTCCAGACATCGTAATGTTGGGATACATAGAACCGGCTGACCCCGATGATTTTTATGTGCAGGCAGGATTGAGAATCAGTGATTTAGGATGAGGAAGTCAATACCTTAACCCTAGAAAGTGAGGACAGAAATCCAGCACTCACGTTCTAGAATTCTGTTCTTTTCTAATTTCCATCAGGTATTTTAGTTACATATCCTGTTCCACTTCTTTAATTTATCTCTAGCTATCAAATTTAATATATGAGTTTTCAGTATTCCTAGAAGTAAAGAAATATATACTTGGAAAAATATTTTTAATTGCACTTTATACATTTTAATTTACTCCTGATTTGTCTAAACTTGTTTTCCAAAAATTATTTTAACCAAAAAACTATATCATTGAGTTCATCATTAAGAGCTTATTTCATGATATAGATCTAGCTCATTTGTGATGAAGAGTTAAGTTATGTTTCATTTACCTTAATGAAATCTATTTTCTTGCAGCTTCACTCTACAGTGTTTACTTCATAAACACTTCATGGTATCTGAATCGGTTTATGCATTTTCTATTTTGTTACTTTTCTTATTTTATTTCGTTCTTGCATATAAAATTGTTGGTAGTTGCCATGGCAATTCTAATTGATTTCTTTCTGCTGTTTTGCAGGCTTTTAAAAAGATTTGCACAATACATCCTTCATATTGTTATTTTTATCTCTGTAAGTTTGTAATGGCCTCTAAAAAAAAAAGCTGTGTAACAAGAGTATCAGATGTTACTTTGCTCACTGTTGAGGGCTGTGAAGAACAGAAGAAAACTAAGGAAGAAAACAAAGCTGGGAAGGGCAATGAAGGAATGGGTTAGCATTCAAAAGTAAAGTGTGTTCCACACAAAAGAAAGAGTTCAGGTACCTGAGTCAGCGGCAATGCAAGGACAAGAGATGTGCTTTTAGAGAGAATTGAGCTTGTCAATGTGACTCAGCTCTGGAAGACCAAGAAATTAAGGAGGGAGAGGTAGGAGAGGGAAACTGGGTGAAATGTTATCATTTTCTTTGTTTATCTTCTGGTGTATCTCAAAACCTTCTGTTATTCACACACAAACACACACACACACACACGCACACACACAAGCATGCACTCATGGAATGCATCAGCATATCTCTTGTCAAAATCAGCTCACAGTCTCATTTCAGTAAAGCAGAGATGTGACTCCTCACAAGATGCTGTGTTGTTGATTAACTGCCTTCTTTTAGGAGTTGTGGTACAATGCCATTGTCAGTCCTGGAGATAATGAGAAAAAGAAGAAAATCTCTTGGGGATCTGAAATGAATTCAATTTGGTTTACTTTCACTGTAAAACTCCAGAAAATTTACATTGCTTTTTACTTACACCATATATTTTTTTCCAAAAGTTAATTGCAACAAACTGCAAACAAACACATTAAGGTAAAATAACAAATAACTCTTCTAGAGTAGAATGGGGGTAAATTTTAGACACAGATGTGTGCACTAAGATGTCTGCCCAATGATTAAAATTTAGTTGTGAATTTGCCTTTGAGATTCCCACTGGCCAAAGTGAAGAGAAAAGCATGATCAGAATCAAGACTCAAAGTGCCCGGAAGGAAGTATTTGTCAGGTACACTGGAGAAAACACAATATTCCCAAGAATTGAGATGGAAGAAATTTCTCCAAGGAGGGGATATTTTAATATAATAGACAATGGTCTCAGCAATATCCCTGCAATATGAAATAGTATGTTTCACACAGCCACTTTTAAACATTTTTTCATCAAATGAAGGGCATAATGTTGGTACACAACTGAGAAACAGCTATTTAATGAGGGCGAAATATCTGAAGACCAAATATTCTGCTCTTGGATTACCTCAGTGATCAGAGAGTGATTCTATGTGGACAGGACTATGTAGCTAGCATGCCTATTTTGGAGAACACTTGTGCCTCATCACATTGCATGGCAAAATCAAGAGATTTGGTGAGGCCGTACCCTATAAACCATTTCAGATTCTCAACTTTACAGCAAAGAAACGTCACCTCATCCTCATCCACTCAGATGAAAAAAGATCTCAGTGATAGTAAAAATGATTTATCTGAGGAACCATTATAAAAATTACATTACACAGGCTTATGTGAAATATTCAAAAGCTTTGAAAAATAAATGCCTAGAATAATCCCCCATAAACCTTTTAGACAGATTATTATGACCCTATTCTTCTGGTACAAACATAAATGTGTTTCCGATAAATGTATTTTATTATGTTTTGATTCATATGACTACCCTATTATAAATTCAGGATGGTTAAAAGCAAACTTTAAGATTGCTCTCTTCCTCTGGCAGTCAGGACAAGGTTTTTTAAACCAAAAACATATGTTTAAATTTAGTTCCACATGTGCCAACTAGCTATTGACTGAGCACTGACATGTGTTTGAGCTCTAGGGATCTCAAATCTCTCTGCCTCTCTCAGTTCTCTCTCACCATGCATCACACACACACACACACACCACACATTGGGAATTCAGATATTTAGTAGCTAACAGGAACCTAGTATTCAGAGCAAACACTTTCCTTGATGAAAGAAAACAGTATGGATGGAATACTGTACCCAGCACTTTACCGGGGGGTGGGGCACTAATGAATGATTCTTGGCAAATTCTGAATACCCTTTGAGCTCGTCTTGTTCATTAGCAAATTGTTTTTCTTTGACTGTTTCTCAGTTAAGTACATGACATACTAAAAATAGTGATTTTCTCAATCAGTTGCTTCCTAGGTAAGTAAACATTCCACTGGTGGAATACTGTTAGCAAATTACAGTGGGAATACAGCTTTGAAAACTATCTAGCTTTTTTTCTCTTGGTTACTAAATCCTGGGTCAGGTGGCCTTGATAATGTGCTTTGCAGGCCACAATGACGGGGAGCAATTTGACCAAGGGCCCCAGCTAGGACATTCTGAAATTCAGCCGCACACCTGTGAGTTGTGCCTGGCCACATTTCCCAGTCATGGGCTTCACTGAGCAGGGATGCTGAGGCAGGCTCATTCTTGGGAGACACAGGACTCCCCAGCAGCCTTGCTACTCAGATGCTTCTATTCAACCTTTCCTTTTTCTTTCACCCTACACTCAGTGCCAGACTTGCATACAGTCTCCCATTTTCTCTCACACAGATGGCCCTTTGCTTGTTTACTTCCATCTTAGTATCTATATCCTGAAGGACCAAGGCTGACATAATACACTCTGTTTAGTTTTAAAGGGAAGTTGTTTGCTTACACTTAAGGAACTGCATCTCCACACACTCAAGGAATGTGGCTCTAACTTAGTCTTCTGCTGAAAACGCGTAACATTACCACGCAGATGTGGACTCTAGATTGAGATAGACTAAAATTCCTTATGAATTTTTCAAAATAAATTCCTAATTCATTCTCTTCTCCAAGAAGCCACAGTTCTTACTCTAATCCTAAAGTCATCAATAGACAATCCATCCTTTCCAATAATGCTGATATTTTGTTTTCTGGAACCCGGCATTCAGATAAATTATACCTATAAATTGTGTCAATTAGAATATGTGCCAATTAGAATGTATTTTGTGGCCTAAACCTCAACCTTTCACTTTATTGGCAATACTGGCAATATATAGCCTTATCTTGTTGCCTAGGTAACAGATCCATCCTGAACTAATGTGGATATGTCAGTATAAGTTGAAGACCGCTCAAGGAAATGCAGCCCTTTTGGGTTCTCTGAAGTAAGTAGTAGTCAAACTCTTTTCTCTTTCCTAATTTGGAACCACCTAAAAAGAGACAACTGAGTTAGATAGAGGCCAAAAGATCAGCTTTTCCATACTCACTAGTCCTTTCACCTAGGCCATGGGTAACTATTTGCCCATCCAACCCAAAGTAGTGCAAACAGAAGACTGCAGAACTCACAGCTCTAGGTCAGAGCACAACAGAGAATGGTCTGTACATGGAGAGGATGCTGTATGTGGACAGTGGGCAAATTCCAGAGAAAAAGGCAAGTACTATCTGAAACACACGAGCTTAAAAACAAAAGCACAGAAAAGGTTTCATTTGTTCTTGACCTCACAATGGAGATGTTACTATTCCTTTCTTGGGAAGTGAGAGAGAGGCAGAGAGATGCTTCTTAATTTTTTTGAAACCACGGCAATTTTATTTTATGGGCCATGGTGAAAAGTCAGAGAGGGAAATAACTTGTCCTACAAAACCCCAAGCTGTGATCTACCTATGGGGAGGTGAGTGGCATTAACTTTTCGTGTAAAAGACAGAACATCACCAGGCCACCTTAGCAATGGGGAGAGTCGGGATAGTCACTGCACAGAAAACAAAGCGAACTCTTCTTTCCTTCATTTTATTACTATTCACATGTTTCAGAACAATTCATTCAAGATTCACATAAAGTTAGCTATGGGCTTTTCTAAATAGAGCTCTTACATCTTAAAAATAAATCCAAGGCTTTTAAAGCTCTGTAATTATCTTGTCTATTATCTCATCTGCTGCTTCATCTTTTATTCCCTCCCTTGATCTTTTTTATCTGTATGGGGGGGTTGCCATTTTTGCATAGCTTTTAAAGCAAATTCTGGATATTTTCAGAGATGGGGGAAGGGGGTAGGATAATAGATATGTCACAACTCATGCTACTTACTCATTTTTCTGGAAATTAACTCCTCAAGCACCTGATGAGTTATAGGCATCTGGGCATTAGATGTTGAGAAGAATTTTAATTGTATTATTTCATCACTGTGATCATACTTAATGATGAAAAATCTTACAGTTTCCTGAACTATGGCATTTATACCTTTATTGAAATCACATTTTAAAACTGCATCTTCTTAGAGACTCTATCCTTCATGATTTTTATAACTAACTTAGAGTTTAGTGGCCTCTGCAAAGTAAATGTACTTTTCTGATGGGGGGTAAATATATAGAAAAAATGTGGTGTGTCTCTAAAAGGAAATAACTTTTGACTAAAATACTACTTAAGTAGATGTAAATTTATGCAGTTTTCTGATTTTAAAAGTATTATATACTCATGCAAAATATAGAAATTACAAAAAAAAAGAGAGGAAAATATAAAGTAGAATAAGAACCGCTTTTAAAATTATCATTTGATGCAATCATTAATATTTTGGTATCTTTCTAGTATTTTATACCCCCCCACACTTATAACATTTATAAATTTTGAATCAGTAAATAAAGCTTTATCTTCTTCTTTTCTCACTTAATGTTATATTGTGAGCATTTTTCTATGTCATTATGTAGACATTGTGTTTTTAATGGCAGCATATATAAGAATGAATCAAGTGTTTTACCAAACCACTCTTAGATATTTAACAATGGTTATTCCAAAATTTTTTCCATTAGAAATGATGCCGTTATAAATATTTTTATGCAAATTCTTTACCATAGTGCTTATTATTCTCGTAGGAAATAAAATTACTGTGTTAAAAGGAGTTAATATTTTAAAAGCAAAGATCGCATGACCAATTATTAACTTTCTTTGGGAGACAGTCACATGAAGACACTTCCTTCCAGTTTCAGAATAATTGGGAAGCCAAATTCATAGCCAGAAGGCTCCTTAGGGAAATGTAGAAACCAGGCGGATGTGGCAGGCAGTCTTGAAGGATCTTTCATCCTCATCACAGTGAGGCCTAATTGCTGCGATTTCTTCAGTTAAACTGATGTCTTTATACTAAAACATTTTGTCATCATCAACCTTATTTATGTTGCAATCTAGAAAGCTGTTGGCTTGCAATATTTACCGTATTACGAGGCACTTCAAAGCTCTGCATGTGCCCAGATGACTCTGCACAGTCTGCAAAGGCCTTCATTTGTCCCAGCTTCAATGCCAGCAAAAGGCTCACTGCTTGGGCTTGGACTTTCAGGAAGAGAACACAGCACACTCCCATAAACCACCAACAGAGGTAGTCTAGAGCAAGGCACGAGGGAGAATTAAGTGTTCATTTGGGAGAACTGAGCATCTAGCCTTGAAGGAGTCAGCTTCCCATCATAAAAGATGAAGATGAGAAGGAGATATTGATTGCTTAGATGTAGTTAATGTAATTATGATAGCTATTTCTACCGGTTTAAGATAGCTATTTTAATTTTTCTACATGTGACATACATAAATTATTTAATATATACTCTTGACTATTCTTCTGACAGTTTCATATGTTTTCATCTCTCTTGGGAGTTGGGGGAGTAGACATGTATTTCTCACTCTATTTCCCACTCCAACCCTCACCTAAAGGTAGGTTTAGAAGGTTTAGAATCAGATGTGAAACTCCTTTCAGATGTATGTGGAGATTGAACAAGAAACTAGCAGGGAAGACAGTCTAGGGCTGTTAAGCTATGAGACCTTCAGTATTGTCTTTATAGTCACATGGATATGTTGCCTATCTAAGACGACACAAGAAAGTCAGGCACCCTGATGTGCAGCTCTTTGGAGGCTAAATTAGATTAATTGACTCCTTCAATCATTACCTTCTGGGAGTTTACAGGCTGTGGGAATGTCATTGAACTAGACATATCTAAGAAATGCAGACAATGAAACAAAACAGTCCACAAATTCAGAAGGGAGCAAATACTTGATGAAGTGAGGACTGTTCAAAATTCACTCAGTTGAAAACTGGGTGACTCATTCCTTTGGAAAATATTTGTTGAGCATTCTACTATACGGTCATAGTAAACTAGACATTCTAGATATAGGGATGAAAAACACAGAATCCTTTGTTCTATTTATATAAGCATATAAAAATGCAGTACAATTTGGAGTAAAAATAAGTGCTAGAAGGAAAAATGAAGCCTTGTAAAGGAGTTGAGAGTGATGGGGGTGCTACAGTAGCTGGAGAGTCAGAAATGAAGGAAATGAGAGACCAAACCCATTAAGGGCCCAGAGAAGAGTTTTCCAGGGGAGGGGACCTCAAGGTTAAAGGTTCCGAGACAGGAAGAAGCTTGGTGTGTTTGAGTTGAAGCACAAAGGCCATTGTGCATGGACAGAGCAGATAGAGCAAGGAGAGAATGATTAGAAATGAGATTGAAGATGTGGAGGAAACCGAGGTCTTTTAAGTAATGGGAGAAGTCTAGATTTTATTCTCATCACTATATGGGATTTCCCTGGAGGGTTTGACCTGAAGAGTAACATAATCTGATATACAACTGGAAAGTATTACTCTGGCTGCTCTGTGGAAGAGCAGGAAGAGATGCAGAAAGACCACTGGTAGTCCTAGTAAGAATGGAGGGTGACCAGGTCTGTGGGGATGCTATGAGAGATGGAGAATAGTCAGGTAGATGATAGGTTTTGAGGCAGTCAATTAAAGTTGCTTAAGATTGGATAGGGGTTGTGAAGAAACATGAAAACTAACAGGATGACACATAGTATTTGACTCTGGCAACAGAGAATGGCGGCACTAGGGAAGAAAAGGTAAAGAATGGAGGGAAAATAAAAGTTCTGTTTCAGATGTGTTCAAGTTTAGAATCCTGTTAGACATACAAGTGGAACTCTTCAACAGGCAGAAAAGGTAAGTTTGGGATTTAGAGAAGTGGTCATAGATGAAAGCACAAATTCATGAGCTATTAGAATATACATGGTGCCCAGAGTCATAGGACTAGGTGTGGTAACTTACAGAGAGAATGCGGGTAGACAAGAGAGGAGAGGAGAGGAGAGAAGAGAACTGAGTTGAAAGCCTGCCAGTATGCCAACATTTAAAGGTCCACAAAAAGAGGTTAAGAAAAAGTATGGAGAAGTGACAGTCAGATTTGCAAGATGCAGGTCATTGGTTGGACGATTTATTATCCACGTAATTTATACTCAAACCCACTGATTTTTAAGAATGAGAGAAGAGTTATAAATAATTTTGCCAAGACAATAGGCATAAGCTGGGACTGTTGTGGGCAAACAAGAACATATGGTCACCCTAAGTTTTGACAACCTTGTTTAAGACTGGTTCCAGCAGGGCTGTCATGATGACAATCTGATTTGAATGGGCTGAGAAGAGAATAAAAGGTGAAGAAGACAGGAAGTGCAGATGACCTTTTGGAAGGAATTTTGCAGTAAAGAAGGTAGCAGAAAAATAGGACATGGCTAGAGAAGATATGAAATAAATAAAAGTTTGTTTTTAAATGGGACATATGACCTCTATGTATGCTAATCTGAAGGATCCAGGAGAGATAAAAAATTTGATAGTGCAGGGGAAAAGGAATAGATATAGGAGGAGAGTTGGGGAATAGGAAAGGGATTCTGCACACAAGTGGAATGGGGGACATTAGATGGGAGTGGATTCAGCCTGTCCATTGTAACGAGAAGATGCAGACTGTGTGGATACAGGTATATATCGTTGCTAAATTTGGCAGTGGGAAAAGGAGTTGACAACTTAGCCAAAGCAAGAGAGATTCCACTTTTTGTGAAATCCTCCTTTCCTTCCCATAAGAAGTCACAGTCTACCATCTGGGGGCAATTTTCTTCACAGGCGTTAAGAAGAGATATGTGAGCTATTTCATCTCTCAGGAAAATGCCCCAATATGGAGCCTTAATAGTTTACCAGCAAATGTGGAAATTCTCCCAGGTCCAATTTAGATCTGGAAGAGAAGATGAATATTCCTAGTCAGTCACTAACTGCCTGTAACAGATGTTTTTGTTGAATGTTAACATGAACAGTTCTATTTGGCCTTTGCAGAACTGGAATTAAGAAGTAAAAGAAATAGCTAAGGGTACATTGAGACCCAGGTGGGAAAAATCCTTTGACCGGAGCCACAAAATAGAACATCTAGTAAAAGCTTTAGCACCCAAGAACTGTGTGACCCTGGGAAATCACTGTGCCTTGATCTGTAGGAGGGAGAGAAACAGGGATTATGAAACAGAGGGCCGGTGTTTGCGGATATGCGGACTTTCTGACAAAATATTAGTTGAAATTTTAGAAAAATGTATGCTTTTTGTACTGACAGCATAAAACAACCAAGCAAATGAGTATTTCCAATGATTTGATACCTAAGATTAACCTAGTTCAGAAGACTTAGTAAAGAAAACCAGAATTAAATGGTTCTGAATACAAATTACATTTTTTTCAGAGTCAAACCCTCTTGAAAGCGAAACCTATTTTCTCTTTCTCTGTGAATTAAACGTCCATTTCCCTCGTCAGCCACATACAGTTGCTTAAAAAAATACACTTATCTGAAAAGTGGTGTTTAAATAGCTATTTCCAGAGATGACTTTAGTTACTAGAGACATGGGCTCAGTACAGTGGAATTACAGTGCAGCTCACCTTTGGTGTTCACCAGCATATCAATCATACCTGCTCAGGTTCCGTACATAGGACCCAGGCCTTCGCCAATGAGATGCTGCTGCTCCTGGCACTTCATGCCACCTATATATGCCACTGTCACAGTGAGAAGTCAACTGGACTTGAAAATGATCAGTGCTGTGTAAATTGATTGTTTACATTGTTTAAGACAAAGTCCCTAGGAACTGGCTTTTTAAAATGGCACAGGAACAGCAATTTGTGGATGCTACACTACAAGACAGTTTAAAGAACCAGATAGTGTTCTTAGTTACTCATCTTATGGACCATTCTAATGGTCAATGGCTAAGCTCAACTTAGGTGTACCTCCCATCCATTGTATCCAAATCCAGCTTCCCCATTCTTGGCAGGGTAAAAGCAAAGGATGCATTGCATAAGCACTTGTAGTTAAATTCAGCTCATCCTCTTGTGCTAAAATGCCAATTACTGAGAAACATTTACTATGTTACTATTGACCATCAATGCTTTTGCTTTTTGTTTTCATTGAAACAGATTTTTTTTTTTTTTTTTTTGAGACAGAGTCTCTCTCTCTGTCACCTAGGCTGGAATGCAGTGGTGTGAGCTTGGTTCACTGCAACCTCCACCTCCTAGGCTCAATCGATTCTCCTGTCCCAGTCTCTTGAGTAGCTGGCACTACAAGCACACACCACCACTCCTGGCACATTTTTGTGTTTTTAGTAGAGGTAGGGTTTCACCACGTTGGCCAGGTTGGTCTTGAATTCCTGACCTCAAGTGATCTGCCCACCTCGGCCTCCTAAAGTGCTGGGATTACAGGCATAAGCCACTGTGTCCAGTCTAAAACATGCACTTTAAACTTTGCTTTTAAAAATTAACACAATATAAACTAAAAAAGTAGACTAAGGAAATGGAATTTCATTTTACATTCTCATTTACGGTTCAGATTCAGATGCTTAGAAACTAGTATAAACAATTGGACCCATCTCCTACAGACATTGACCCAGCATTCAGAATCCACCTGTGAGGTACAGAGATAATGATGGTTGTGATGAAAACCATCCGAGTGTGTTGTTTTGGTAGTTCATAGGCTCTATGAACTCTTAGTTTTGGAGGCCCTCTTATCTTTTATTACACATATTAAAATGCACTCATTCCACATTAAATGTTACATATACATAAGTTGAGTGGAGTTGCCCTCAACTAGCTGACCTAATGTTACAATCTAGAGACATTTAATTAAACACTTGTTAATTTCAATGTTGATGTCTTCCTTGCAATATTGCACAGCCAATAAAATATTTTTAATGTTTCAAACATTTCTGTGGAGGGTGAATCAAACACTTGTTCATTTCAACATTGCAATTTTCTTTTCCTGTTTTTTTTTGGAGTCAACAATTATTTTTTTGTTTTTAATGTCTCAAACACTTTCATGGGTCCATGAAAAACTTGTGTGACTATGACATGGTGCCTTAGGACTGAAAGGATAAAATGACCCTAGATGTTGACAAGGACCTTGGCCTTGAACAATGCCTGAAGCTTTAGCTATGTTTTAAGAAAAAATTGCACTGAGATGTAACTGTTACTGAGATGCAACTGTTTCTTATGGCATTCCACTTTCACTTTACCAAATCCAATGAAATAATCCTTTTTAACTTTTCAGCCAGATTTTGCTTTTTCTTTCTTCTACTGCCTTTTAATAGACCCTTATCACTTCAGACACAAACTATTACAACAGACTTTTACTTTTTCTCCCTGCCTGAAGTTCTTTGGTCCTTTAATAGAGGGTGAACAGATTAGCCTTGCTAAATAATTAAGTATATTTAATTAACCAACTAATTACATTGACTTGTCTATTTTGCAGTAATTTACTATGAATTTTTGCAAATTAAACAAATGTTTGGCTTTATCTAAAATAGCTTCTAAGTTTCCAACAAAGCTTTTCTACTTACTTTTCTTCCACTATATTTAGCACTTTTTCACCCTTGTTTGTCCATTAATTAGGCATTCAGCAAATATTAAGTACCTACAGAGTCTCAGACATCATACTAGTCACCAAGGATTCCATAATAAATAAGAACAATACCTGCCTTATTTATTTTTAATTTAAGTTCTAGGATACATGTGCAGAACATGCAGGTTATAAAGGTAAACGTGTGCCATGGTGATTTGCTGCACCTATCAACCTATTGCCTAGGTATTAAGCCCCATGTGCAATAACTCTTTATCCTGATGCTCTCCCTCTCCCCACCACCCCTGACAGGCCCCCGTGTGTGATGTTCCCCTCCCTGTGTCCATGTATTCTCATTGTTCAGCTCCCACTTATAAGTGAGAACATGTGGTGTTTGGTTTTCTGTTCCTGTGTTAGTTTACTGAGGATAATGGCTTCCAGCTCCATCCATGTCCTTGCAAAGGACATGATCTCCTTCTCTTTTATAGCTGCAAAGTATTCCATGGTGTATATAAGGTAGTCCTATTTTAGAAAAGGCAAATAATAAAATACATATGCCTGAAATGCCACTGGTTCTTTGATAGAGGTAAGTACAGACGATAGTGAAAAGCACAAAGGAAAAGTGGTGTATTCTGCCTGGTTCAGGGAATAAAGAGTAGGGAAGGATAGTTCAGGAAAAGCTTATTTATAGAAAATGTATAATCATCTACCTAATATACATTTGAGCAAGGGCACCCCAGGAAGAAGTAGTAATATGAGCAAAGGCATCAAGGCAAGAAAGACATTTAAAAAATATTGAATTGATGACTTTGTTTTTTTAAAACCAAAGCATTAAAATTATAATAAATTATGTTTTTGATTAAAAATAAAATATTTGGATAAAATAATGTTGAGTTCTAAATACTCATTTTTCCAACTTTTTGATATTTTTTCAATTACTTTAATATTCTGTAAAACAACCATTATAAGAACACATAAAAACATGAATCTAGAAACATACATTTTTACTTTTGTCTCAGGATCCAATATGCTTTGGCATAGCACTGTCAGATCTTATTTTTATTTAAGATTTTGACATTTTGTTCATCATGGTTCTTTTGCATTAATTTTGATTTTTAAAAAATGTTTCATTTAAAAGTTAATTATCTTGGTTACTGAGTTTTGTAAGGCCCCTTAAATCTTACACTTCAGGCAAGTACTTCCTTTGTCTTACCCTAATCCCAGGCCTGGAAAAAGCCATCATATCACTATTTTATTTTATTTTATTTATTTATTTATTTATTTATTTATTTATTTTTTAAGGAGAGAAGGAGAGGAAGAAAGAGGAAGAAAAAAAGGGAGAGAGAACAGGAATATTGCTTTATTCTAAAAATGGGTATTAATAATGGTCGATCAATATTTTGTGTATTTAAAGTGGACATTGTATATTTTGTGTATTTAAAATGGAGAGCTCTATAAATATTTATTGAGTTTACTTGTTCTGGATCTGAGTTCAAGTCCTGGATATCCTTATTAATTTTCTGTCTCATTGAGTCTAAATTTCGTTAGTCTAGGTGCTCTCCTCTGGGACCAATATATGTTCGTTGAATTGGATTCCTTTCAAACCCTGGGCCCAGTAGTGTTTGCTCCAACATGTTGGAAGAGAAGAGGGCCCAAAAGGGGAGAAGGAGATGGGAAGGGCCATAGAGAAACTTGAGTTTTGTAAGAGTTAACCACACTTAATCGCAGTTAACCATGCTTTACAGCTTCCAGGGGAATTTCACACATATGATTTGTTGCCATATTCTACAAATTCAGGACCACAGCTGTCTCCCCACACCTGACTCCCCATCCAGTGTTTTTGCTACTTATTGCACTGCCAGGTCCTTAACTTTTTGGGGAGAAGGGGGAGGGGAGAGTCTCTGTGATAAACAAAAAGTTCCAATAGACATTGAAAGCCCTTCTTTATTCGAAAGAAGTTATTCCATTTGCATTGAGAAAGAGCATAAAAGAAAATTTTGTATCTTCCCACACCACTTGTCCCCTCCACACATCAACAGGGCTTTCATTTCTTAGTTCTTGCAGGCCTACCCTTCAGAAGCTATTATCTGCTTGACAGTCTGCTGAGACCTCTTGTCTTTCTTCCTCTCTCAATTAAACTCTAAGGACTGAGGTTCCCATCTGACCCGGAGTGAACACATCTCTTGTTATACCTGTTTCCCAGAAGCTGGAGAGCTTTTATACTTTCTCCAACTGCTATAGTTTTCTTTTCAAAACACTTAAACCGTCTTAGTGATTTTTAACTGCCAGTGTCAATTAAATTGGTTTCCCAAACGTGAACCAAACATTTCTCCAATTCCTCATGCATTTACCCTGCCTCCACCCACCCTGAACCAGGAAAGAAAAAAATCAGACACAATTTACTAAGTTATTGTCCTCTGTTTTGTATAGCCCTCTCTTAACATGAATGTGGCAAATTGCTAGGAAGAAATGGTAGGATGTATTTCCACTAGGTAGGTCTCTTTCTCTGCAATTCATAGAGCTGATGTAGCCATCTTTGGTTATGGTGTCTAATTGAGCAGTATCCAATATGGTGTGGTTCCTCAGGCTCTTTCTAGGTGGGAAGACAGAGGTAGCTGCTGAGCAAGGGGAGCCAACAGAAGTGGAATAGTTCCCCATACATAAACCCTTGTGGGTTTTGAAGGAGAGAGGAAAGAGAAGGTGAGGAAATAATAGGACAGAAAGGGAAGAATAAGAAAGCTGAGAGGGGTGCTTACAAGTGGAGGAATAGAAGTAAAGCTATGAATAGAGTAATAGAAACTCAGATTTTTAAATTTTTTATTTTATTTATTTTTATTTTAATAGTATTATGTTATGTAAACCATTATATGTTATTCTTAAATGTATGGAAAAAATTAATGGTTTTGTTATTGTAAAATGACACATTTGCTGTTAAAATTTCAAATAGTACTGAAGAGTTTCAAGTGAAACATACATGTCAAAATCATCAAGAGTAACAGTTACTTGTGTGTCCTTGCAAACTTGTTCCATGCATATATAAGCATGTGTGTGTGTTTGATGCACAAATGAGATCATATAATATATACTGGTCCATTCCTTGCCCATTTTTTTTTCAATTTACTAATAACTCTGCAGTTTTCTCATTTTTACACAAAGAGATCTCCTTCGTTCTTCTTAATGGCTGCATATCATCCCCTTGTGTGGATGCATCATGATGTGTGGAACCCATCCCTTGTTAAGGGATATTTAGGTAAAATAGAAAGTCTAGCACCACACTATCCAGTAGAAATATAATGTGGGCCACAAATGCCAGCCACTTACAGAATTTTGAATTTCGTTTTAGTAGCTACATTCCCCTCCCCATCTGATTTAAAATGCCACCTTTATTATACCCTAAATTCTTATATATACGTAAGTTTATTTTGGACTGTCTATTTTATTTCATTCATCTATTTGCCAGTTTTGGTACCAGTATCCCCACTTCTAGTAGCCACATTGAAAAAGTAAAAAGAAAAAGGTGAAATTAATTTTGACAATATATTTTATATACTCCAATATATGAAAAATAGTCTTACAATGTAATCAATATTAAGAATTACTAATGAGATACTTTACATTCTCTGTTTCATACTCAATCTTTGAAATCTGGCATATGTTTTACACATCCAGCACATTTCAATTCAGACTGCAAATTTCAAGAGCTTAAGAGCCACATGCAGCTTCTGGCTACTGTGTTGGACAGTGGAGGTTGAGCAGGCAGAGGTTCAAAATGTTACCTGAGCTGCGTGTCTCTGTGGTTGGTAGTAATGGATTAGAATGTCAGACATTGAGGACAAAAACCTCAACTTCACCACTTGGGGCAACTCATGAAGCTTCCCAGGGCTTTGGTTTGTGGACTCCAATAAACTCATCGTATGCTGGTTGAGTGCAGACCAGAACAGCCAAGCCAAGTACAGTCAGGCCTCACTTCACAATGGGGGTACATTGTGAGAGAAATGTGTCATTAGGTGATTTCCTCATTGTGCAAACATTGTAGAGTGTGCTTATACAAACCTAGATAGTGTAACTTGCTACACACCTTGACTATATGGTACAGCTTATGGCTCCAAGGCTACAAAGCCATATAGCATGTGACTTTGCTAAATATTACAGGTAATTATAACACAATAGTACTATTTATGTATCTGAACACACCTAAACATAGAAAAGATAGAGCAAAAATATGGTATAATCTAATGGGGCCATCATCATATATGCAGTCATCATATATGCAGTCCATTAACCCAAGGGTCCCAAGCCCTGAGCCACGGACCCATACCAGTCCATAACCTGTTAGGAGCTGGGACACACAGCAGGAGGTGAGTGGCAGGCAAGCAACCATTACCACCTGAGCTCCACCTCCTGTCAGATCAACAGCAGCATTAGATTCTCATAGAAGCACGAACCCTATTGTGAGCTGCACATGTGAGGGATCTCAGTTGTATGCTCCTTATAAGACTCTAACTAATGCCTGATGATCTGAGGTGGAACAGTTTCATCCTGAAACCATCCCCCACAACCAAGTCAGTGGAAAAATTGTCTTCCACAAAACCAATCCGTAGTGCCAAAATGGCTAGGAACTGCTGCGTTAACTTACATGTCATTATGCACATTGCTGTATAAATGGCCTGGCCTCTCCACAAGCTGTAGCCTGCTGGCCACAGAGATAATAGAAAAAGCCTGGGTGTTCAGGAGGTGATTATCTGAGTTCTGTCACAGGTTCCCCTTTCTTTGTTTCCAGAAATGCCTCTGTTCACAGCTTCTCATCACACTCAAAACCCAATGCCTGTTTCCCGTTTTTTTCAAAAGCAGAGTGTGTGGCAATGGGGTTCTGAGGAAATCTCTACCACTGTGGTTGGAGAGGGTGTGGTGGGTGGAACTCGCATTGTGACTTACTCAACCATGAGATCTTAACTGTGTGGCCCCAGAACCACTGTGCTTCTGAGCGGCAGTGGTGACAGCCATGGTGGTGTAGCTTAGAGCCTGGAATGGTAAGCATGAGTGCAATTGCATCTTGCAAGGAGACTCATATTAGGGTTTGAACTCAAGGGTTGGTGCCTGGATGGGTGTCGACAGAGTAGGAGGAGGCAGGTGGCTGGAGATCACTGGGGACAAGTGAGGCAACCAGCTTTGCCCAGGCCTGAGTCAGGCCAGGTTTGGGAAGCATTTTGACTCCACAGCAGGCTTGGGGGTTTGGCCCCTGGGTTGGCAGGAAGCTGAGAAATGTGATTATCTCCCAGAGGACAACATGCTGTCTCTGGACAAAGGTGGTGGCTCCATGCCCACTGCCTGACTGAGTTCTAAACCAGCCCCCTCCCACCCTTTTCCCCCGAAGCTGGCCAGCTACAAGACCCAACCCTATGGTGGAGCCAAGGATTCAGAGCAGCTGGGATGCAGGAGAAAGGAATTTCCTCCTGTGGCTGCCTGGGAGGGAGCTCTTTTTCATCGGCCCCACCCACCAGCTTCCCCATTGCCATGCCTGGAACACCAGAATTCCTTTTCTGTTCCTACTGCTGCCTCCTCCAGCCCTGCAGCCTAGAAACTCTCAGTGATATCAGACTCTTGAAGCACCAGGCAACAGCCCAGCTTCTTTCTGTTTGATCTCACAAGCCATGACCTCCCAAGAAATCATGCCTAGACTAGGAAGACAGAGAAGTGTCACAGGAAATCTAAGTCCCATGCACATGGTAATCTCACCCCAGCTTCCACTGCTCCAGCCCCCTCCTTGGGCTGGCCAAAGGGTAGAAGCCCTGCTGATTAAGCCTCTTCCCTGAATGTTGGCAGCCTATGCTCTG
>CAUYOR010103558.1:0-21700 GCA_963573925.1 Callimico goeldii
TACTTTCTTCTGGAGGTTTATTTTGCATAAAACAGTTAAAGACAGATTACAACGAGACATTGTACAAAAAGACTAGAAAATAATTTAAGAGGGTATTTTAAGCATGGGATTCTGACGCACTCATAAACGTGTTTGCTCCCAAGCTCTTACTACAGAGAATAAGGTTTTTCTCCATCAAAAATAACCCAAATTACACCAGTAAATCTTCCCAGTTCTGAAAATCTGAAGCAACTGATAGATACTCCATTAAATGTAGAAACATTGTCTACTCAAAATATTTGTAATATTACGCAGTGACAAACACTTCCCACATCCATACAGGGTTAACCAGAGTTTTCAGCAAAGCATCAATGCTTTACTGATTGTCTTTTTCAGTTTAGAGATAACTCCGATTGCATGAAACCATACTGTACCAAGCCAGCAAATAAACGGCCGCAGCCTCGCCGACCACGCCAGCGGCAGGGACCCTATCTCCTGTCCTTTTTGCCAGCTTTCCTCTTTCCAGAGAGTAAGTGCTTGGGCTTCATGTCAAACACATGTCTATCTGCCTCCCCTTTCTTCCCCAGCCGATTCATCTTCTTCTGAGCATTCTTCATCATAGTCTTGGCTTTCTTCACCATCTAAAAAGATGAGAAAAAATTACATTCATTACTTAAAACCAATTTTTCATTCTGAAATTTAACTACTGGTGACAATGTTTCAATGGCTCAGGTTGCTCCGTGAAGAGACCCTGTTACATCTCTTTTCTCTTAGGCCCAGAACAGTATCTGCAGGAAATCAGTGAATAATTTTGTATAAAGACTGGATGAAAATCATACCTAGCACAGGTTTTATAGCCAGGACTAGATACATTTTAGACCTAGAAGTTTAGAACACACCTGTCTAACTCCCTCTTACACAAGCCAGCCAGGTTTCACGATGGAAATGGCACAGGGGAGTGAAACTCAGGCTTCCACGAAGGAGACCTCGGCAGTTTATACGGAGACTTTCTCCGGCACCTACATGTCCACAATGCTGAAACTACAAGTTTTTGTGTTTAATAAAAGGACATTTCAGCAAGAGAGACTGCACATCTAAAGTGTCTTTGCCAAAAGACACTACAAATGAGCTAAATGTGACTCAAGCTCTCCATTTGCGGGGAAACAATCCTGCAACCAAAGGGTGAGCATGATCCACCAGTCAACCCAGCAGTTCCCTCCGGCTATTCTTCCCATGGGCTTGCTGGGACTGGAGGCCTCCTGGTGCTTAGCAGTGCTTGCTGGCCCTCTTCAGACAGCAGGGCCTGATCTCAGACTGCAGGTCCTGTCTATCATGCTCTGCCCCCATTCTGAGGAAGGAAAGCACCAGGGGACTGGTCCATCCAGGACAATTGTCAGGGGCGTCCGCCTGCACTCTGGCCCGAGCTCTCCTCTAAAGGATGCCACAAAATGAGGGCACACAGGGCACACACCCCTGCTGTAGCCCCTGCAAATGACAGCCGCTGGTGTCTGCCCTGAACCCTGTGCAGTAAACAGCAGAGACTGTTATTTTATTCCATTACATGGCACAGAAACTGACCTTGACATCCCGAAGACCAGAAATGTCACGTGGAGTTCGAGAGCAACTCTGACTCCGACTCCGGGCCACAGAGGAGGGGGGAGCAGAGTCTTCCCGCTTTCTTTTCCTAGTGACGCTCCGGGATCTTCTTGCCTGGACTGCGTAGTGGGCCTGCAAAGCAGGGAAAGCAACGCTCAGTGCTCAGGACCCCAGCCCCGCCTCTAGGCTCAGCAACAGACATGAGGTCACTCCAGCAAGAGGGGAGGAGAGGAGTGTTTGAACCATTACCATATGGGCTAAAGATCTTGAAAATATACACAGTATTTTCACATTAGTGATATTTACCATGTCAATTTCACATTAGCAACAATTTCACATTAATTATTGGTCAAGTATTCTTATTCGCTTAACAGAAGCTGCTTTATGTAAGAAAGCTGACTTTAACTCCACTTAAACTCAAACTCTCATTTAAAAATGATTATTAAAGTATCACATCACAATTTATATTTCAGACATAAATAAAGCTCTCTCCCTCATCGCCCCATTTTTGGGGTTACTGATACGAACACAAAGGGACAATCATCAGACAGAAACTGCAGACTACACATCTAGAGGACAGGGTCTGCAGCCACACCCAGGCACATCACGGCACTGCCTCACGCTGCCTGTGGATTTTTTTTCTTTTTGAGACAGAGTCTTGCTCTGTCACCCAGGCTGGAGTGCAGCCTCAACCCACCACTTCAACCCAGACTCAGGGTCAGGGAATCCTAAACCCAGCACTTCAAACCAGCTCCAGGGCCAGTGAATTCTCAACCCACCACTTCAACCCAGACTGAGGGTCAGGAAATCCTCAAGCCATCACTTCAACCCACACCCAGAGCCAGCAAAAATCTCAAGAGAAAAACTGGAAGCTCTCATTGCTTCTAGCTGTAATTTCCCACGGCTTTCCAGGACATTGGTTTTCTTTTTTTTTCTTTTGAGAGAGAGTCTCGCTCTGTCGCCCAGGCTGGAGTACAGTGGCACAATCTCAGCTCATTGCAACCTCCACCGCCCGGGTTCAAGCAATTCTCCTGCCTCAGCCTCCTGAGTAGCTGGGATTACAGGTGTATGCCACCATGTCCCGCTCATTTTTTGTATTTTTTTAGTGGAGATGGGGTTTCACCATACTAGCCAGGCTGGTCTGAAACTCCTGATGATCCACCTGCCTCAGCCTCCCAAAGTACTGGGATTACAGGCATGGACCTGGCGCCCAGCCGGTTTTGTTAAAAAGGTGCATCCAGCCGCATGAACACATGAACCGCCCCCACTCACGTGGTCTTTATTGTCCACGTCAACACCAAGACTACGCATCTCATTCTCCAAAACTGTCCTCTGAACCTGAGAAGAAAAAAGTGACATATTTTCTTTAAGCAAAATTAGTTTGATGAAATGTTGGAAAAAACTTCACAGGAAAAAAATATATATATATATATATTCCAACAATTATTTTAGAAGTTGTAATTTTTACTGGGCCTTGCTTTCATGTTTTTGGATAGCTCAATTAAATCCCACGAAAACTAACATTTATGGAGCAATTGCTGTGGTAAGACATGGCATATCCTCCACGTCTGTCTACTCTTCACCACAACATGGGAGAGAGTGACCGTCTCCATCACAGGTGAGACACTAAAGCTGAGGTTAGCAAGGTGGCCTAAGACAAAGGCAGTGTGCCAACCTCTCTCCTCCCAGGGATGGCTGAGCCCCACCCAGAAAAGTACAAAAATGTCCAAGTCCACCATAACCAGTCACTTGCCACCATACAAAAACGATGTATCCTGAATGTCAAGTTACTTCCCCTCCAGTTACATGTTAACTGCCCTCTACCTGGTCTTTCTTTTGCCCCATCCCACCCTGCCACAGAGCCAACAAACTGCCTTTTGAGTCAGGTTCATGTAAATTGCTAAAGAGTCCAGATTTAATGCAGCAATTAAAGAGCAAGAAAATCAGCCAGGCGTGGTGGCTCATGCCTGTAATCCCAGCACTTTGGGAGGCCAAGGTGGGCAGATCACTTGAGGTCAGGAGTTTGAAACCAGCCTGGCCAACATGATGAAACCCCGTCTCTACTAAAAGTAAAAAACATTAGTCGGGCGTGGTGGCAGGTGCAATTCCAGCTACTCAGGAGGCTGAGACAGAAGAATCACTTAAACCTGGGAGGTGGAGGTTGCAGTGTGTCAAGACTGCACCACTGCACTCCAACCTGGCCGACACAGAAAGGCTCCGTCTCCAAAAAAAGAAAAAAAGAAGAACAGGAAAATATTAACTGATTGCCTTAAACACTGATGCCTTGAACAGATAAACAATTTTTATCTGTACAACTGCAAAATGATTGGATCCATAATAGTGCTAAACTTGAAGCTGAAAGTCACCAAGAAGGACACAGTAACCAGAATATAAAAGATCAGGACATGAGCCATACTGCAAATCCATATACACCAACAAAAGAAGAATGTGTAATCCTATGGCCATAAATGGTAAATAATGGCCATATGCTAAATAAATCTTATTTAGCGATGATTACACAGGAATCCAATTTGCAAAAAATAAATCACATCTCTAAACTTGCCTTCTTAGCAGTTCGAGGCATCCTGGGTCCCTGTGTATTCTTTTCTTTGGACTCCAGAATTTTCAACTTCTTCTTCTCTCTAATCTGCTTTGCCAGCTGTCAAATCTCCAGCATCTCCTCATCTTCACTCTCGGAGTCACTGTCATACTCTCCGGCAGCTGTTCTCAGCTCTTCTTCTTTTTCTAATTCTTCCAATTTCTTTTAAAATAGAGTTGTAATTAAGCAAAATTAACAGTGCACAAAGTCCTAAGTGAGTGAGTGTGGCAGTGTGTGTAGGAAAACTGTTTCCCTGCCTCGGAGGATGGAGCGAATGCCCTGGTCCGGTCCCACCTGGCCCTGCCTATCTATGCGCAGTGTAGCTCACAGGGTGGGTTCCATGATGAAAAGGAGACCACGTGAACACCAGCTGCCAGCAAGTCAGTAACTGCTGTGCACCATTTTCCTTCTTTAAAACAATGAAACTCCAAGGCTTAAAATGTGCAGAGACCGCCCCCCTCACTTCCAATGCTCCCAGCAGACATACAAAAGGAGCTTAGTCCTGAGAAACAGAATTCATGCCACGTCCCATGTATCCATTCTAACCTCACCGCAGATACCGCCTCACTGGCTACTTTTTCATATGACAAAAATGAAAACAAAATGCATGCAGGTTCATCACACCCTAATGAAGCAACCTGGTCAGGAGTCCAACAGGCAGATGTGCCTGTGTGAGACTCTGGCCAGGAGCGCAGAGGGTGAAGTTGGGGGGCCAGGCCTCACAGAAGGGGATGACAAGGGCACAGTTGGATCGGAGGAGGGGAGAACCAAGGCTTCTCTCGCCCAGGAGCGTGGATGGCAGAGGGAAAAGGCTGGGAAGGCAGGTAGGTGGCCATCGTGTGGTCAGTGAGGGCGCAGGCTGGACAAAGGCCCCAGCAGTGGCGAGAGCAGATGCCCTGAGGTGACTCCTCGGGCACCAACAGAATTGAGATACTGCCCCAGAATCTGCTATGGAGGTGCAAGGAGCACAGAGACTGAAAACATGAACTAGACTACCGAGCGCCTGTGGGAACCGCAGAGTGGAAACGGGACACGCGGCCGGCAAGTACTGTACGTAGCATCTTCCAAAAAGCTCAACCGAAGAAAAAGACAGGATAGCAACTAATGGGGGACATGTTTAAGTACGTTTTTGTTTTTTAAAAAGATGAATAAAACTTGTGAACATTTACATGCTAAGAAAAAGCAAGTAGGGAGGGGAGTGAGGCAGGAAAAAGATGTGACAGAGCAGAGCTCCCGAGAAAGAGGGCCCAGCACAGAGAGCCCAGCCAGAGCCAAGTGTTTCCACCAGAGTCTCGGGGTGCGAAAGAGGTGCAGGAGAATAAAGGGGACGGGCACAGCAGCACTCAGCCAGGGCGGAGGGTTTCCACCAGAGACTCAGGATGGGGAAAGTGGTGCTCGGGCAGAGTCGGGATGGAGGCAGTGGGTGCAGGAGAATGAAGGGGACGGGCACAGCGTCTCCACCAGAGACTCAGGATGGGGAAAGTGGTGCTCGGGCAGAGTCGGGATGGAGGCAGTGGGTGCAGGAGAATGAAGGAGACAGGCCCGGTGGAGCCAAAGCTGTGCTGCTATCTTCCAGCAGTAACATTATAATAAAAAGGAAAAAAACCCACAATTTAAAAAGTAACACAAACCTTCATGATGGCTGGATCAATATAATCAGCTATATTATGGCCTTCCCAGATTTCTGGTATCTTATCATGTTTTTCAGACGAATTCATTAAATCCCAGTACTCTAAAGTTAGAAAAAAATGGTCACATTTACAGTAGCTTTTAATGTCTTCAAGTACTATGTGCGTAAAATGAGTTGCGACTGATGGCAAGTCATGTGACTCCACCGCATGAGAGCACTCCATGCAATTCCACGCGCGGTGCCGTGTGCAGCACCACCCTTATTCAACACCCACACGCGCAAGAGCTACAAAAACCACCCTACCATCCCAAAACAACAGAAAATAATGGAAGAACTCTCACTGAGTGCTGTCAACTTTTTTTTGAGACAGAGTCTCGACTCTGTCATCCAGGCTAGAGGGCAGTGGTGTGATTTCTGCTCACTGCAGCCTCAACCTCCCGGACTCAGGTGATCCTCCCACCTCAGCCTCCCATGTAGCTGGGACTATAGGCGCACATCACCATGCCCGGCTGATCTTTGTATTTTTTGTAGAGACACAGTTTTGCCATGTTGCCCAGGTTAGTCTGGAACTCCTGAGCACAGGTGATTCAAAGTGCTATGATTATAGGCATCAGCCACTGCACCTGGCCCTCAGGATACAACTTTTACTCTTCAAGAAATTAAAAGTTGATAAATAGGCTAAAACACTGTTACTCATTAAAGTCTTTTCCCACTTTTCTGAAATACTTCATGTGTAATCGGCATTTTAAAATAATGACCACACTCTGGCCCTTACTCTGAAGATCCAAAATATAATCATCTCCCATTTCCAGCTCAAGATCTCGTTCCTGCAATGGAAAGAGAAATTATCATCAGCTTCATTTTGCCTTTCAGTGCTCTGCCCCTTCTTGTCTTATGAAAGCATCTCTCTCCAGCCCTCTCACTATCAGTAGGCTCATATTCCATGCCCTTCAGTGCTCTGCCCCTTCTTGTCTTACGAAACCGCCTCTCTCCAGCCCTCTCAGTACTAGCAGGCTCACCTTCCTTAACTGGTAGGGAGGCTGTTTCTGGCCATCTGTGGACTGTCTGTCCTACTCATTCCTTTTGTTCTTCCCTCAAGCCAGAGCTCCACGAGAGGGGCTTCTGCGGGGGGCTCACTGCTGTGTCCACAGCCTGACACCTGGACACCTGCGGCTCCACTTCGATGCCCCAGGCCCGTGCCCGCCCCCATGAGAACTCCAGGTGAGAGCTCCGGCAGCATACCCTCTTTTTCTTGGGCTCCTCCATTTCCATTCTCTTCCTGCGTGCCACCACTCCTTCAGGGATGAAAGGGGGCCTCTCCTGAGAAGACATCATGTAAGTATTTAGGTGGAACGCCTGCTGAATGAGAAACTTAAAAAACCAAAAAAGTAGAAGCAAGTTCCCTATATGCAAGGGGAAGAGAAGACCGCACCCAGACCAATTAATACCAACAGATTTTAGGGGAGAAGGGTCAGTTTCAAGGTCAGTTTGAGCACAGAGACCAGGAGGACTCCACAAATTGATTCCAAAGTTTATTCAGGAAAAAAATGAAATCATGATTATCGTGAAAAATTATGGAAGAAAGTGATAAGAAATAACGGTGGATCAACAAATTAAAGAAATTTAGACATAAACTCAAGTGCATATAAGAATTCAACAGAAAGATAAGACAAATATTCAATACTCAGGTCAGAATGACTTAGCAATGAATGATAGACCTTTCTATGCATGATGCAAACCTCAACAGTCAGAAATAAAATATTAATATATGTTAATAGTTCAAAAATGTACAACTCATTTGAGGTTAAAAAGGCAAGTGACAGAAAGAGAAAAAAATATTTATAATGTATCTGACAAGTATCCAACCTTTTTAATATAAAAATAACAAATCAGTGAGAAAAAGATAAACAACCTAAAGAACTGAACAGGCCAATAAGCAGACAAAAGCACTCACCGCACCCATCGTTATAGAAACACACAACAAAAAAACCATTTTTACACCACAAGATGGACAGAGTTAGCAACCAGCTGCATCGAGGACATAAGGAAAGATACAGCCCCCAATGTCAGTGAAGCACAAACCAGGAGAGAGTTTGTGGGACAGCAACACTGTCAGCACCACGTCGTGAAGTCCAGACACATTTGCAATAAAACATTAAGACACAGCACAATGATGTGCACCCATCCACAATGGACAAATAATTAAAATCTATCATTTACTTTTTTTAAAAATAGAGACAGGATCCCACTATGTTGCCCAGGCTGGTCTTGAACTCCTGGGCTTAAGTGGTCCTCCCACCTTGGCATCCCAAGTGCTGGGATCACAGGCATGAGCCACCTAACTCGGCCAAAGAAATGAAAATTTAGAGAATAAAACAGATCTCCAGCTGTGTTTAAAGACTTTTTAAAAATTAAGCTTCTATCAGAAACATTTCTAGGATAAACTAGACTAACGGTGACTGCGTCATGAAGTGAGAAGCGGGTGCCACACGGCGCTTTGCACTTTTCTCCACCTTCTTGATTCTTTACACAAGAAGGTGAAACTGAGGCCCACCCACAATATCCACCAGTGTGCGTGTGAAACTGGATCTGAGGCTTCTGGAAAAGGCCCATGGAGGGCATCTGTCCCAGGGTAAGCCGTCTTACCTTATCGTCCCTCCTGGTTGGGACAGCCAGGTGCAGTCTATTCAGCACCTCATTCACTTTATTTCCCTTCATTTTGGTTTCCACTCGATGAGCCAAAAGCCTATCGCAAGCCTAATAATGTAAAAAGCAAAGTCACCAACACATCCTACAGCAGCTGCTTTAGGCTAAAATTGTCTGGGGTGGGAACAGCAAAGCATCCCCTCAAACCACTGTCCACTGGGGAAAGTGGGTCTTGGAAGGGTCTCTCTTCATGCACCTCATCTCGCTGCTGTGAGGGCTCCAAGTGATAATAATGTCTAGAAAGAAAACTCTTATCCCGACAACTGACTTTAATCAAACAAGAGAAAGACAGTAAAAAGACTGATACCTGACTTAAGGCAGCACTGACCTCTGTTTTAACTTTAATAACACCTTCCTCAGTCAAGGTGCTGGTCTCTATTACAGGGAATCCTTCAGCCTGCAAATTTGTAAATATTTTCTGGGAATGCAAAGAAAAAATGAGAGATATATTATTGATTTCCAGTTCCCTACAGAACAAACTGTATAGTTCTGCAGATGGAGGTTGCAAATGTGAACTGTTCAACATATGCGGCTATTTCAAACTCTTAAAAAACAGACATATCCGAAAAAGTTCCTTTCCTCATATTCTTCAACGATTAAGAAAATACAAATGACATCAACAAGATGGCCAACTAGTAGCCCCTCACATCTGTCCCCACAACAAAAGTAGTCAGAATAACGAACGACTACATGTGAATAACTGAGGCAGAGCTCCAGGGGGCATCACAGACCCTGGCGAGCACAGAAACACAAGACAGTGAAATACAGCCCAAAGAAAACGCTGGGCCTCCAGCAACCCACCCCACAGCTGTGATGCGATGGGACCCAGGAGGAAGGTCTCCCAACAGCGAGGGGTAGGCAAGAGGATGCCAGCAGTCCCACCACCATTGTGGACACCCAGATCCCTCACCACTGGCGTCCCCCGGCATCCTCACAGCTGCACTCCCTCCACAGAGGAGCTGACACTGGGCCCTGTCTGTTGGGCCCATGTGGCGACTATGCCATGCCATCTTGGGGTTGGAACTACAGTTGGAGTGTGTTTTCTTCAGGGTAAAGTAGCCACAGATCCTCTTCATCTCTGAGGCTAAGCTGCCTCGAAGCCACCCAAACCTGGTGGCCCACCATCCCTGTGCCAGCTGCAAGCAGCTGCTACACCCTTCCCAGCAGGGCTGGGTAAAGGTGGAGCCAGTCCACCTCCCCTTGCTCCAGGACCCAACAGTACCCTGCCTCCTGGAAAATAGCACCAGGCCTCTCACAGCATCCCTGTCTCCCTGCTGCCTAAGCTGAAGCAGCGCCCTCCCTCCTGGGAAATGCCCAGAATGGTCATGTATCCCAGCACCTACGCTGAAGAGGTACCATGTATCCCAGGGAAACGGTGCCTGGGCCGCCCAGAAAAGTCACACCCCTCAGGCCCACACTGACCAGCCATGCACCATGGGGAGGAACTGACATCATACTCTACATCCCCGGGAAACAGAGCAGGGGCTGAGCAGAGGCACCTGCCCCACCATGCAAACAGCTCCAGCACCTGCTCTAAAACTGGAACTGGACTAACCCTACAGTCTGAGCTGCAGAGACACCACTCTTTCCAGGAAGTGGAGTCACTGCTGTACTCCTCCCTGTCCTGCAGGGCCCAAATGACAGCTGGACTGGTCCATTCTGGGGTCCTTGCTGCCACCTCACAGAGTCTGGGATACTGTTGGGCCCCACCATCCCAGGGTCCAGAGTTACTACTACACAGTGCCTCATCCCCTTGAGTTGACACTAAGCCCTCCCTACTGGCTCAGGTTTCTGAAGTGCAGCTGTACCTGGCTTCCCAGGCTCAAACTTCCAGAGTGCTTCTTCCCAGGAGTCAGGCTAGGACTCCTTACCCCATGGGTGGAGTCAAGCTACAACCTGGCCCCGGGCCTAAGCTGCTAGGGGTGCTTCAGAGTCACAGATCCACCACAGAGAAAAAACTTGCACCCCAGGGCCAGGTACCATGACAGGTACACAAGGCCCTAAGGCTAGAACCCCAGTCCCACAGCAATCTGGGTACCTGCAGCTAGAACCCAGTACTGTGGCAGCTACTTGCAGACCATGTCAGACATGACACCAAGAGAGATCCCCTCAGCTAAGTCCGCCATTGTGGGGAAAACAAGAATAGCAGGACCCCAAAAGCACTTTACACCGAGGATATTAAAAATGTACATCGCCACTGGCACAAACTTCCAGAGCTGAGGCGACTGACCCACCCACAGTTATTGCTGTCATTTCATGGAGGTGAGGAAGCTGCACAGAAATGATGTCACTGCTCCTATCCAGAATGAGTCACGGTTCCCTTCCAAAATGGCACACTGAAACCCAAGTGAGGTGAAAATCTTTCTCCATGAAAACGACTCCAGAAGAAAGTATAAAAGAGGCCATTGTTCTACTAGATGCAGGAACATCAATGCAGGGACACGAGAAACATGAAAAAGCATGGAAATAAGAAATCATGAAAGGAATACAGCTCTCTAGAACAGATGCTAATGAAAAGGAAACCAATGAATTGCCAGAAAGAGAATTCAAAATGATAATTATTTTTTGAAGGGAACTCAATGAGAAACAAGAAAATATAGACAGACAATTCAACAAAATCAAGAAAACAATTTCATGATATGAACAAGAAATTAAATTGAGACAGAAATTGTAAAGAAAAGAGCCAAACAGAAATCCTGTAGCTGAAGAATTTAATTAATGAGATAAAAATACAATAGACAGTTTTGTTTTTGTTTTTTAATTACTTTTTTTTTTGAGACAGAGTCTCGCTCTGTCGCCCAGGCTGGAGTACAATGGCATGCTCTCAGCTCACTGCAACCTCCTCCTCCTGGGTTCAAGTGATTCTCCTGCCCCAGCTTCCTAAGTAGCTGGGATTACAGGTGCCTGCCACCACGCCCTCCTAATTTTTGTATTTTTAGCAGTGACAGGGTTTTGCCATGCTGGCCAGGCTGGTCTCGAACTCCTGACCTCAGGAGTTTTCTTTTTCTCCAGCCTGCTTCGGCCTCCCAAAGTGCTAGGATTACAGATATGAGCCACCATGCCCGGCCCAATAGAGAGTTTTAACAGCAGACTGGATAAACAAAAAGAAAAAAATCTCTGTCATTTGAAACTACCTAGTCAGAAAGAAAAAAAGGAGTAAGAATGAAAAAGGATGAAGGAAGCCTAAGAGATTTGCAGGATAACATTAAGTGAATACATGTTAGTATTATGGGAATTCAAGAAGAGAAGGGAAAAGGCTTAGTAACCTATTTACTGAAATAGGTGAAAACTTTCCAAGACTCAGGAGAGGTATGGACATCTAAAACCAGGATTTTCAAAGTTTCTCAAATAGAGTCAACCTAGAAAAGTCTTCCCCAAGGCACACTGTAGTCAAACTGTGAAAAGTCAAATACAAAAAAAATTCTAAAAACAGCAAGAGAAAAGCTTAAAGTCACATATAAGATCCCCATTAGACTAACAGCAGATTTCTCTGCAGAAACCTTACAGGTCAGGAGAGAAGAGGATGATACATATTCGAAGTGTCGGAAAAAAAAAAGAAGACTGCCAGCCAACTATACTACATCCAGCAAAGCTATCCTTCAGAAATGAAGGAGAAATAAATTATTTTCCAGAAAAGCAAAAACTGACAGAATTCATCACTACTAGACCAGCCTTACAAGAAATGCTTCAGAAAGTCCTACATCTGGAAGTGAAGACAATAATCACTATCATGAAAATATGAAAGAGCATACGAGAAATTCACTTAACCTGTAAAGACATACACAGACTGAAAATGAAGAAGAGATGCAAAAAGATACTCTACACAGGAAACCAAAGGCAAGTAGGAGCAACTATACTTGTATCAGATAAAGCAGATTTTAAGTCAAAAACAGTAAAAAGAGACAAGAAGGTCATTATATAATAATAAGGGGGTCAATAATATTTGGGGACATCAACACTCGACTCTCAGCATTAGACAGATCCTAGGCAACACAGAATCGACAACTACTGGATTTAAAGTGCACGGTAGGCCAAGCATGGTGGCTCATGCCTGTAATCCCAGCACTTTGGGAGTTCGAGGCAGGTGGATCACTTGAGATCAGAAGTTCAAGACCAGTCTGGCCAACATGGTGAAACCCCATCTCTGCTAAAAATACAAAAAAATTAGCCGAGTGTGGTGGCATGCACCTGTAATCTCACCTACTCTATAGGCTGAGTCAGGAGAATCACTTGAACCCGGGAGGAAGAGGCTGCAGTGAGCTGAGATCATGCCACTGCGCTCCAGCCTGGGTGACAGAGCGAGACTCTGTCTCAAAAATAAACAAACAAATAAAGCGCACCGTAGACCAAACATCTATAGAACATGTCATCCAACTGCTACATAATACACATTCTTCCCCTTAGTGAATGGAACATTCTCCAGGATAGACCATTAGGCCACAAAACAAATCTCATCAATTTTTAAACTTAAAATCATGTCAAGTATCTTTTCAGATTACAATGGAATAAAACTAGAAATCAATACCAAGAGAAACTTTCAAAACTGTAAAAAAAAAAAAAAAAAGGGGGGGGGCGGGGGGTGAGGGGGAATTATACACATGTCCCAGAATGACCAATGGGACAATGAGGAAATTAAGGAAGAAATTAAGAAGGGAAAAGTGATGCTGACATTACTGGTCCAGGACCACAATTTGAAAGCCACTCTACCAGCGCACGCTTCTAAAAGCATTTATCATGAAGAATGCCTATTGAAAAGGTTTGTAGAACTCAATTCGTTTGAAAAATGATGTCCCACAGTCACTGCCTGCCTCTTGGAGAAAGCGAGCAGACACTTATCACTTACAGATCCAGAAAGCCCCAAATTCCAAGAAACTTCTCCGTCACTCAGTCATTCGTTTCCCAAACTTACTTAATCACAGAACCTGTTTTATGAAGTAACACCTGTGAGCACCCTTCTCAAACAGCTCTCTCACAAGTAATCACATTTTCCAGAAGTCCAACCATCAAATACACGTTTCCACACACTCAAGAATAAAGCAGGAATCCAGAAACCTGTTTTTACTTTAGTTTGCCACTAACTAGGTTTTTACTGTGTCACATCACTAAACCACTGAGGATCCTGTCTCAACTCTAAAATACAATTGTGGACTAAACATTCCTAAAATTCCTTCTTCTAAACTTTGGCTGTCTGAGATGAGAATTCAAAATTAGTAAGTAAGAAATACTCAAAATATTAACATGACTTACCTGATCATCTTCAGAAAGTTCAGCTATTCTCTTCACATCACATTTGTTGGCTACAACTATAAGAGGCTAGGCAAGGAAGAAAAAGAATGAAATCATTATTCTCATACTGCAGGATATGAAGGAAAACATGAGTGACCACACTCACCTTGTTGATGAAGAGAGGTCTGATGTTCTGGAAGAGTTCTAGCTGCTCCCTCAGCCCGTGCCCACACTGCTCAGACAAATCCATCACGTACAGGACCGCAGCACGGAGGTGGGCTAGGGCAGTAATGGCCTGCATCTCGATGGTGTTCCTATCCTCCAGAGGGTGGTCCAGTATCCCAGGAGTGTCTACAACCTAACACAGCCAGACCATGTCACTGAAAGAACACTCACCCACAAGCTTCTTGTCCAGCACATCCCAGAAGTCACTCACACACCCGACCAGATCTAATAATCTTAATGGGAGAATTTATTTAAAAAAGTAGTCTCCCGGCTGGGCGTGGTGGCTCACGCCTATAATCCCAGCACTTTGGGAGGCCGAGGCGGGTGGATCATGAGGTCAAGAGACCGAGACCATCCTGGTCAACAAGGTGAAGCCCCGTCTCTACTAAAAATACAACAATTAGCTGGGCATGGTGGCACGCGCCTGTAGTCCCAGCTACTCAGGAGGCTGAGGCAGGAGAATTGCCTGAACCCAGGAGGCGGAGGTTGCAGTGAGCCAAGATCGTGCCATTGCACTCCAGCCTGGATAACAAGAGCGAAACTCTGTCTCAAAAAAAAAAAAGTAGTCTCCCAAACTGAACATGATAAAGTAAACAAAGCAGTGAGATAAAAGTACATACTATTTAAACATCAAAAAAGGGGGGAGGAACCTTGTAGAGCTCAACAAAATGCTAGCCACACCCTTACAAGAAATGACTTCTCTTTTTACTAGTGACATTATAAATACAAAAACTGGGATAACTGAAAACCCTCCCATGTCTTAGGTATTACTTTCTTTGCGATTTATAAAATTACAGTGTGGAAACACTGTTTCGTGCTTATTATTATTATTTTTTTTTTGAGACAGAGTTTCCTTCCTATTGCCCGGGCTAGAGCTCAATGGTGCAATCTTGGCTCACTGCAACCTCCGCCTCCCAGGTTCAAGTGATTCTTCCGCCTCAGCCTCCTGAGTAGCTGGAATCACAAGCACCCGCAACCACATATGGCTAATGTATTTTTTGTAGAGACAGGGTTTCACTATGTTGGCCAGGCTGGTCTCAAACTCCTGACCTCAGCAGATCCACCTGCCTCAGCCTCCCAAAGTGCTGAGATTACAGGTATGAGCTACTGTGCCCCACCTGCTTCATGCTTTTAAACTGTATTCATGCCATTTCTGATAACAGAGTTAGAAATGACACAAAGATGGCCGGGCGTGGTGGCTCATGCCTGTAATCCAAGCACTTTGGAGGCCAAGGCGGGCAGATAGCCTGAGGTTGGGAGTTCAAGACCAGCCTGACAAACATGGTAAAACCCTGTCTTTATAAAAATAAATAAATAAAATAAAATAATTAAAAGCCAGGATATAAGTCACTCTTGGGAATAGTGACTGAAGGGGAGAATTTAAAAAAGAGAGTGTCCAGGTTGTTCCCACTCTTCCATCACTGTTCATTTTGTAAAAATGTTTCAAGCTGTTTTTAATGGTATATGTGTGTAAAATTAAAAACAAGATTTTTAATGATACATGTGTGTAAAATTAAAAAAAAGATTTCTCATCACTTAAAAAAAAAAAAGTGTATACCTGGCTGGGCGTGGTAGCTCATACCTGCAATCCCAGCACTTTGGGACCCCAGTGTGGGAGGACTATTTAAGCCCAGGAGTTCGAGACCAACTGGGCAATATAGTGAGACTTTGTCTCTAAAAAAACATTGCTAAAATTAGTCAGATATGGTGGTGTGCTCATGTAGTCTCAGCTACTGGGGAGGCTGAGGTAGGAGTATCTCTTGAGCCCAGAGGGTCAAGGCTGCAGTGAGCTATGATCGCGTCACTAAACTCCAGCCAGGGAGACAGAGTGAAACCCTGTCTCAAAAATAAAAGCCACACAAAAAAACAGTATATACCTAGGCAAAGGAACAAAGCCTGAAAGGCTAGCTCCTGATATGGTAACAATGGTAAAATCTTAGTAGAGTAATTATGTCTTACTGTTTTGTTTAGGGAGAACATTTCTAAAATCTCCTAAAAATACATATTTATTTTATAAGAAGATTTATGATTTTAAAAAAATGTGTCAACCTATACAGCCATCAGAAATAACAACATACTATATCTCATCTTATCTGGCCTTTGGGTAAAATTAAAAGGCAAATAAGAATGGCAGCCAAAGCAAGGGCATGACTGTGTATGCAGGGCACGGTGACAAGGCCACTGCCTATAATGGTAGTGTTTTAACAATCTGAAACTGTTCAGATTTAACAGGGGAAAACACTTCAGAATGAAACACAGGCTCCAGGTTCCTGCAATTTCCTAATCGAGAAGCTGCAAAGAGAATTCGGGTTCATTACTCAGCCACCGTGCTGCACTCAGCTGTCCTGCACATAGCAATTAGAGTGGAACTCAGGGCACCATGTGCACTGCATACAAAGCCAGCCACCCTCTGGTAGGAACCAAAATGCACAAGATCCCGCAGCATAGCAAGCAGCCAGCTATTAAGAAAAGTTTTTCCAACTGGTACATTTTTGGCAAACCCTTGCCTGCAATTTCTTCAGGAAGCCTCTGTGGCTATCAAACAAGCAAACTAATAAATACATTAATAGGCAAGATCTACAAGTTGGATGCTGTTAACTTTGGGGAGGCAGTTGAACTGTGAGTCAGGTCTAGGGAGGTAACTTCATACCCAAGGCTCTATTCTCTATACATCTTTCTACTCTAGCAAATGCTTATAATCTGTCGGCAAACAACAGCCTTAGCTGAGCTTCTTCTGAAACAAAGATGCCCCCAATTGCTAAGAACCCCTTGATTTAAATTGAGCTTGCTGAATTCTGAACCTCTTCCTCCAAATCTGAATGGCAGAAAAGTGACCTTCTCCACATCTCTTACTGCTCTTTCTTGTCAGGAGACCTTGAGCTTGCCGAGCTGTGCTCTCCAAGGTCCTGGTAACTGGGCCCGCTCTAGAAGGTAGCTTAGAGGACTGTCAAGAGCAGAGAACGGTGCACCTGGAAGCCTCAGCCCTGGTCCCAGGGACCCGGGGCAAGTCACCTCCTCCCTGGGTCTCTATGGGATCCAACGCAAAGCTGAATTATACACTTGACTGTGCCATCTCTAAAGTCCAATGATGATGCCATAATGCTCCAAGAGCCATCAGGATATAAGGAGCCGGGTCACAAGTGATGAAATTCAGTTTGCAAATCAACATAAAAATATTCAACCTTAGCAGGAATTACAGAAATGAAAATTTAAGTGAAATGCACTTCCACCTATCAATTTAGCAAATTCTGAGGAATGATTCACACTGATTCACACTGGTGGAACCTGCCTTGTGTTACAGTTGGAACTGGTCTCCCAGAAGGGAGGTCTTCCCCTCCTGTCCCACCCAATCTATCCTCCACCCAGAAGCTACAGTGACCTTTCTGGAATGCAGACTTCATCATGTCACTAGCCTGCTTATAGTCCCTTTATGGTTTCCCATAGCTGTTAGGACAAAGTCTACATTCTGTGGCTTGCTCCTGCCCTGCCTTCCTCTGCAGCCCATCTCATTCCACCCTCCCATCGGCCTCTGGCATTAGCTCCCCCAAGTCTGTGTCCTTCAGCAGCTCTGGGAGTTCACACATTCTGTTCTCTCTGCCTGGATATCTAGGACAGTCTCTCCCCACCATCCTATCTGCTTCAACTCTTATTAACATTTAACACCTTCAGAATGTGGCCTAAAACCCTTCTTCCAGGAAGCTTTTCCCAACCCTGTTCCACACACTAGTACCCTTGCCCCAACCTGGGCCAGGTTAGGTGGGGTCTCTGTAAAGGCTAAGCATATATAAAGAGGTATACATTCTTTGGAGAATAAAAAATTTAAAAATAAGCATACCCTTTGAGATGGTAATTCTATTTAAAGCAATTTATTATACATAAATAATCTAAAATGCAGACAAAAACATAAACCCTAAGATGTTTATCACTGCATTAATTATAATAGCAAAGAAAAAAAGAAAAGAAATAATCTAAATGTCCAACATTAGGGGAATGGTAAAGTGAGATGCAATGTATTCATCCACATAAGGGAATATTATGTAGTCATTTAATAATGATATTTATAAGCTGTTTTTTTAATTAAAAATGCTTATTCTACATTAAGTGGGAAAAAACAGGGCACAAAATTGTACTTACAGCATTATCTCTGTAAAAAAAATGTTTTAATAATACAGGAAGAAAATATGCCAAAATGTTTATAGTAGCAACCTTTGTGTAGTAGAATAATGAGTATTTTTCTCTACTTCTCTACATTTCTTCCTGCTTTCACATTTTCAGGGGAAAAAGGCTTTTTAACAGCCTAAGTTCAACCTCTTTGATTCTTCTACATTGTTCTAAAGCTGACTCATACCATGAGGGCTCAGAGTTGAACTGGCCTCTTGCACCCAACAGTGCTGACCTCCCATGATCTTTCTACTTAGGGTCTCCTGACCCATAGCATGTTCTGACAAATGCCAGGGGAGCAGAGAGAAGGCTGGGAGGCCATCTGTCCCTGCAGCCCCAAAGGATAAAGGACAGCAATCCCTGGCAAATTGTCCCTACTCCAGTGGTACACATTCCAGAGTTATCTGGCAGGCTATTCAACATGAGCTCTTCCTCCCACAAAAGTGATGATCATAAAAGCCTAATGAATTCCCTCCTCTGGTTTTGTAACAGGCATTCTACTATACTCCTATTCAAGGAACACTGACATTTTTATCTTTGGTCAGAGTCAACCAATAAGAAAATGGTAGCCTGTGTGTCAATATCCGCCCCTGATGAATAACCAGCCATGATCAATGCCCCACACCTGGTCCCATCACGCTCGGATTAGGGGAATTTCACAGGTAAGAATGGTGCGGGCCAAAGATCTGTAGCAAATGAGGGCTGGTGCATATCAATCAGATGAAACAAAGGTTCTTTCCTGCCTTTTTGTGTCACCAGTTGGGGAGGGCCTTTCCCAGTGATTGAGGACCCCAAGTCATGCAGGCTCTGCATCACCCACTGGTATCATGGGCTCTCAGCTCAGGAGCAGCTTTCTAAGGCTGACAAACTGCTCAGCAATGACACACAGCCCACATGCTACAGTCTCTTTTCCTGCAGGCTGTAGGAATGAGAAAGTGCAAGGATAAATGGCACTAAATAATGCAGAGGTGAACACCACTCACGCAAGAGCATAACAAAGGACATTTGAGAGAGCTGCACAGTGGAGGAGGGCACGTGGAAAGGTTAACACTCCACACTGAGCTCCAAATCATAGCTCTCAAGCTTAAAGACAGCTCCCACATTGGTCTCCTTCATGTCTCACCAGTCCACCTGCATCTGACACTGCTTAATAGAGAATTACACTCTATTCCTGCCACTCACAGAAAGGTCTCCACTGATGTCCACACAAAGGCTTGGCTGGGATTTTGCCATAGCGTGGCTCTGCTTTGGAGGGCTCTCTCCAGAACACACTGCCACTAAGAGCAGAGACCTCCCTCTGTGTTACTCCCTCACACCCAGCGTGGTGCGATGGGAAGACGAGAGGACCCAGGACTTGAAGGCAGAAATGAGAGGGAGGCAGAGTTAGATCAAATTAAGTAAGTCCTTTACATTTAACTGGAGAAGAGACCAGCGTGCAATATGCTGCCTATGAGATGATGAGTTTTCCATTACTAGAGGTATACAAGTCTAGGCCAGTAGCCACCTGGCAGGACATTCTAGAAGGGGCGCCTGCTGTGCTGAAGACCATGCCCTCCGCAACCCACAGAGCTCCTTCCTCCTCTTAGACTGTTGGTACCTTTGATTTCACTGTAGTGGCCTGAAGCTATAACATAAGGCTGACAACAGTCCTGACCGAACTAGGATGTTCTATATAATAAAGCTACCAGGAGAGGCACTACGGAGGATACTCCGGTATTTCACACCACTCAGTCCTCCACTAGAGAATGGAGTGCTCTGGGAAAAGCCAATGAGACTCAAGATGGGCATGAGATTACAAATCTCTCCGGACTCCACTTCTACCCACATACTCTCAAATGCACAGGTATATATCCCAGCACGCAGATAGTCATAAACCAACATTACCTAACCTTTACTGACTTATAATGTCCTATGTGCCTTACCTCCCTACTTTATTTCATCCTCACCGTGAGGCTAAGGTTGAAAGGGTTTTGTTTTTGTTTTGTAAACATTTTGTAAAGAAGAGGTCTTGCTAAAGTGACTGCCTGCCTTGGCCTCCTAAAGTACTGGGATTTTAGGCATTAGCTACCACACCCAGCCTAGGTTGAAACTTTTAATTCTCACTTTCTACATACTGGGGAGGGCCGGCCCAGAGAAGCTAAATGACTTGCCCAGACACACACACAGCAAGCAGTGGCATCTGGACTGGAATTCCATTCTGTCTGACTTCTGAACCCAAGCGTTTCACCAATGAGTTATAATGTAGTTACTCAGTAATAGGATGAAAAGGATAAAATGAAGAACCTTGATATACAGACAGCCTCTGATTAATTTGTTTCTACCCAATACTGAAGTATCTTCCATCTGAACTAAACTTTTGCAAAGAGAGGCCAGCCCTCTGGTGTGACTTTCCCTCCCGAGCAGTGCTGTTGAGACTAGTATCAGGCAAAAAGTTGGCAGCTGGCTTTTAGAGTTGACAGAACCTTAACTTTCAGCTGATGGAGGCCTCCCAGATGGGCTGGGCCCAGCCACTGCCCACAGTCACCTCTCTGTACCTGTGGCAGGCCTTAGCAGATCCTATTCAAACAGTCTTAAAAAATATATGACATTATGAGACAACTAGAAATTTTGAACACTAGCTGGATACATGATAGGTAATTACAGTTAATTTTTAAAAGTAAAATCACAGTATTATGATTTTTTTTAAAAAGAGTCATCTTCTTTTAGAGATACATACTGAAATATATGCTGAAATAATATGATTTGGGGGACTTACTTCAAACTATGGGCAGGGTAAAGGAATGGGTATGCATATTGACGAAATCTAATAGGTCATGAGTTGGTAACTGTTGAAGTTCTATAAAGGTTTTGTAGAAATTCATCATAGTATTCTATTTTTGCATATGTTTAAAATTTTCTATAACACAAAGTTTAAAAAGTAAATTTGAAGATAAAATTGAAAAATTCAATATTCTCAGGGAAAAGGCAGAGATTATAAATATAATGAAAGTGTAAGTAAAAGAGAGATTCAAACGCAATAAACACATTTGTTGAGTGCCCATTATACACTAGGCTCTGTAGTAGCCTCTATGTCCTCATCTATAAAATGGGAGTGTTAAGAATTCTGCTTTGGGTCGGAGGCAGTGGTTCACGCCTGTAATCCCAGCACTTCGGGACACAGGTGGGCGGATCACTTGAAGTCAGGAGTTCGAGACCAGCATGGCCAACATGGTGAAACCCCATCTCTACTAAAAATGCAAAAATTAGCCATGTGTGGTGGCATGCACCTATAATCCCAGCTACTTGTGAGGCTGAGGCATGGGAATCACTTGAACCTTGGAGGTGGAGGTTGCAATGAACCAAAATTGCATCACTGTACTCCAGCCTGGTCAATAGGGTGAGATTCAGTCTTAAAAGAAAAGAATTCTGGGCTGGGCACCGTGGCTCACACCTATAATCCCAGCACTTTGGGAGGCCGAGACGGGCGGATCACGAGGTCAAGAGATCGAGCCCATCCTGGTCAACACGGTGAAACACCGCCTCTACTAAAAATACAAAAATTAGCTGGGCATGGTGGTGCACGCCTGTAGTCCCAGCTA
>CAUYOR010103559.1:0-15688 GCA_963573925.1 Callimico goeldii
ATCCCAGCTACTCGGGAGGCTGAGGCAGGAGAATTGCCTGAACCCAGGAGGCGGAGGTTGCGGTGAGCCGAGATCGCGCCATTGCACTCCAGCCTGGGTAACAAGAGCGAAACTCCGTTTCAAAAAAAAAAAAAAAAAAAAGTTGTTTCAGCTTTGACTATTACAGGCGATATTTTTACCTTTTTTTTTTTTTTTTTTTTTCAGAGAGCACAGAACTTGGTACAAGGCCTAGCCCTTAGAAATGCTCGTCTTAAATTTGTTACATGGACCTTCCGTTTTTCAAAAGCCTGCAGAGGGCTAGATTTGTATTGAAAATGCTTAGGATCCTCATGCTTCTTGTTCAGAGGGCTCCTGGAAACCACCTTTGGTTACCCCGTTTGGCAAGAGGGTTTCATCCTGTCTTGCTCTCTGGTACTGAGTGAATCAGAATGCCATGGGGCTGGGAGAAGATGGATTGGAGGAGATGTGTACGGATGTCCTCTTTGCCACTGTACAGCGGCCACTGCAGCTCATGCCGCAGAGCACTCGGCCCCACCGGTGGGGCCAGTTTTAACCGGGCAGTGACAGGGCCGCCTCATTCAAGCCGGAAGGATTTTCGTCCGTTATGTCCAGACATCTGTATGCAATAAAGTCATTTTGGCGGATGCCGATACCTCTCGTGTGATCTTGTCGGGAAGGTTCATATCCTATCACCTGCGATTGTTGACTCTTAAAGACCCTCTGCCTCCTTCCTCAGTCTTTCTGTTCGACAATATAAGGTCGCTTTTGTCTCCTGCAATGAACAGTCCTGGACAAGTCACGTCCCGGTCTTGGCATCAGTAAAATTTTACTGCTGAATAATTTGGGAGAGGCTCATAGTTACTCCCATTGAAAAACACCAACTCAAAGCTCTAATTACAACATCCTGCTTTGCAAATAGCGGCGCTTTCACGGTGCTTTACCCCTTGGTGTCCACGAGGTGGCGCCCTCCCGGAAGGCACGAAGCATCTTCCGGGGTCCTGCGCGTCTTTTACCCCCGCAACGCCACAGCCGGACTAGTGCACACGCTGCGTCCACTGAAGTCATCCACGGTTTACGTGTCACGAAGGGGAACTTGCAAAAGTGTTCCTAGCGTTAGGCGCAGAGAACGCGAGACAAAGGCTCGGGCGGCGGCGAGCCTGGCGGATCTTCCAACAGCGCCACCTGTCAGCGCGGCCGGGCTGGTGCCCTCCCCTGCGTGGGGGCCGCGGGCTGAGCGCGGCCGAACCCTGGCTGGGGAGCCCGCGGGCTGCAGAGCGAGGCAGGGGGAGCCGAGGGCCTGGGAGGTACGGACCTACCTTTTCTGCCCCTAGAACCGAGTTGCTCTTAGATTTTTCAGAGGAGCCCTGTGCGAAACGGAAAGGGAACTCGCGGCAGACCATGGACGTCGGAGCAGAAACTCAGGTTCTTAAAGGGGACGTACTCGGCTGCCGAAATGAAGATATATTCCATCAGGAAGCAGTGCTGGCGGGCCTTGCCGACGCGAGGTTCCATGGTGTAATGGTTAGCACTCTGGACTCTGAATCCAGCGATCCGAGTTCAAATCTCGGTGGAACCTGAGGTTTTTTTTCCTTTTTCTTCTTCTTGCTCCCTCACTATTTTTTCTTTCTAAAATTAATTTCCCCTTTAGATATGATTGGCAGGGAATGTCCAGTTCATATGAACCCGGAGTATGATGCGGGCTCTGTGTGGGCCCCGCTGACTCCCTGTTCCATGTTCAGAGCAGGAGACCATCCCTCATACCTCCTTCCTTCTACTCCCCTCCTCAGCACCACCTAACAGATATTTCTGATGCCCAAAATAATTTGAGTTGCGTTAAACTTTTGATTTGACTTATTGCTTTATCAAATGCAGTTAATTCACTTCAGAGGACAAAAAGTACTCAACAGATTTGAGGGAAAAGAACGATAATTTTTACGTATCTTTTTGCCCAGAGAGAATGAGGCTTTAAAATGCCTTGTAGCTGCAATCACTAGAATTTATAGGTGTTCGATTTGCCACTGAGAAACCAAGATTCTTGAGACTAAATCTGTACTTGAAATAATTGCTTAAACTCTCTTAGGTATTTGAACACTGTGGGATCCTCACATGGTAGCTTGAATCACTTTCAACACAGCCAGTAAATATCCAGATACAGCTTCTGAGTGTTTCCATGGCGTTCTGTTGGTCATTTCTATGACATTAACCCACCACACAGAATTGCTGTCAATGCTGAATATGTCCCGTAGAAGCACAGAGCTTTAAAATTGTATCCTAGGATGTCTCTGTGATTATTTTATCTTCATAAAACTCAGTGTCTCCTGTTGCATGTTAGTTTACTTTCTGGTAAATGTTTAGATTTGTCACAACTTAAGGTTAGACAAAGAAGTTATTGGGTCTCTGGAGAAGTAGTTCGATCTTATCTATTAGTATTTATAAAATTGAATATTTTAATTGCAGATACAGGGAATCAGGCTATACATTATAATCTTTCTTCATTTAATCTTATATTGCTAAAATTAATCATCTCTTTTGTTGTCTGTAGCTACCATTCATTCATTGATTTCATGTTAGCTGCTTTGTATTATGAATATGACACAGCTCGTTCATTCATCTTTCCACTAATGGGAGACCTAGAGTTGTTTATAATGTAAATTTGATTTTGAATTATGCTAGTTCTTGGGCCACAAAAATTAAAAATAATTTTACTGCGGAGGAGATTTCTGATTTTACAACCATAGGTTTAATGGAGAATCCATAACTTTGAGCTGTCATTTTCATTTTCCAAATGCTTCTATACATAATGATTATTCACCCTTTTATACTGTACTACCCACTCCTTCTAATTCCTCGTGCATTTTCTAGTGTTAACTGCTAGCCGAATTATGTTCCCAGCATGGAATACCTTTGCTAGGCTTTATGCCACCACTGCCTCTAGAAGCTTAAATATCTAACTGCATTTAGCAGATACCTATTCATTCACCCTTACCAGGGCGAATGGTGCAAGGAAATAGATGCTTACTCTTAATTTAGATGGACCTAATTTGCTTCTACGTATCTCTTTATAGATTTATTATACTTGCATAAAGATCTCTCACGATATAATACATAATCTTGGAAGTTATTTCCCTTTGTTTATATACATGTTTCTTCTGAAAGAAGACATACATCTGATTCGCAGAGCTTAGGGCATATGCCTGCCATCCTAACTTCATATTAGCCTAGAAAATTGCTTTAGACAGTTTGGACTACTGTAACTATATGATATTTGTTGACTTAAGAAACAAACATTTATTTCTCACAATTCTGAAGGCTGGGAAATCCAAAATCAAGGTTCCACCTGCTTCAGTGTCTGGCGAGGACTCTCTTCTTGGTTTGCAGCCTGCTGCCCTCTTGCTATATCCTCACATACTGGAGGGAGGGAGAGAATTCCTTCAGGGTGATGTCTGATGCCAGCTGTGAAAATGTGGAACCTCTGGAAAACGAACACTAAGTGTTAGAAGTGCAAGGGGTTCTTGACAATGATACCCACACAGTAAACAAAGGGAGAGGGACCGGTGAATGCGGGAAGAGCTTTCAGACCAGATGTGGGTCTCGCATGGGCAAGAGGAGAGAAGAAAGTCGGATTCAGTAGGAAAAGCCCGAGGTTTTGACACAGCTCCGAGACTCCGAGAAAGTCTTGTGCAGCCCAATGGGCGGCTTTGGTATAAAGATTGCCGGTGGATGAGACCCTAGTTAAGTGGAAATGGCCAGGCTTTGGCATACACCCACCCTGCTCACCAGGAACAAAATAACCTTAGTTTGAACACTGTAGAAGATGGTGAAAGAGCCGCAGAGGCTGTCAGCTGACAGCATTTCTTGCAACTGAAAACAAGTTCTTCCTCGAAGGAAGAGCCGAGCAGCGCACCTCCATGTCCACAGAAATTTTACAATACACATTTAATGATATTTAATATACGTAAAGATTACTGAAACAAATTCATTTACCTAAGTGAAAAATATAGAACACTACACTCAACAAAAGATGTTATTTTATTTATTAAAAGAAACTGGATTGTATATATTTGATGTTTACAATACAATTCTATGAAATACGTGTAGATAGTAAAATGGTTGTTCCAGTGAAGCGAATTAGCGTCTGTCATCTCACACAGTTACATGGTTTTTTTTTTTTACAAGAGCAGCTAAACTTTACTCATTTAACAAAAATTCCTAATATAACACAACTGGATGCACTAGAGTCCTCCTGTTGTACGTTAGCCCTCTAGGCGTGTTCGTCCTGCGTAGCTGCCACTTTGTATCTTTGTGCATTTCCCTATTTCTTTTCTCCTCACCCACCCCTGGCAACCAGTTTTTTATTTTCTCTGCATGTTTGACCTTTCTCTCTTTTTTTCTTTTTTTGTCCACATATAATTGAGATATCACAATATTTTTCTTTCTTTCTTTCTTTCTTTCTTTTTTTTTTTTTTTTTTTGTTGGCACGTTCCTATAATACCAGCTACTCGGGAGGTTGAGGCAGAATATTTTTCTTTCTATGTCCGGCTTATTTCACTGAGTATAGCATCCTCCAGGGTCATCCATGCTGTGGCAAATGGCAGGATCTGCTTTTTTAAGGCTAAGTAATATTCCACACACACACACACACACACACACACACACACACACACACACACACGCATTCTTTATCCATGAAGCCATTGACAAACACAGGTTATTTCCATATCTTGGCTATTGTGAATAGTACTTCAGTGAACGTGAGAGTCCAGATTTCTTTATGAAGCAGTAATTGTACCTCCTTTGGCTTTATATCCACGGGAGCAATTGCTGGGTCAGGTGGTAGTTCTACGTTAAATTTCTTCAGAAACCTCCATGCTGTTTTCCATAATGGCTGCACAAATCTACATTCCCACCGACAGTGTGCGAGGGTTCCCTCTCCTCCACGCCTCGCGGACATTTGGGTCTCTTGTCTTTTTGGTAACAGCCTTCCTAACAGGTGTGCGGTAAGACTCACGGTGCTTTTCATGTGCGTTTTCCTGATGACCGAGGTTGTCCAGCACCTTTTCATAGGCATCTTGGCCCTTTCTCTGTCTTCTTCAAAGAAATGTCTGTTCACATCCTTTACCCTTTTGTCATGAGACTGAAGCGCTGCCAGCTGTGCTCAGGATGTAAGTCCCTTGGCCCGTTTTAAAATCAGGTTATTTGTTGTTCTGCTATTGAGTTGTAAGAGTTCTGTATAAATTTTGAGTATTAACTCCCTTTTCCCAGTTCATAAGCTGCCTTTTTATTTTGTCGATTGTTTTCTTTGCTGTGCTTTATATTTAGGTGTTTTATCCATTTTGAATTGATTTTTATGTATCGTATGAGTCTAATTTCGTTCTTTCCAGTGTGGAAATCCAATTTTCCAAGCTTCATTTATTAGAAATTATTTTTTTTCAGCATTGTGTCCTCTTGGTGCCCTTGTCAAAAATTAGTTGGCAGTATATGTTTGATTTATTTCTGGGTTTTCTATTCTGTTGCATTGGTCTGTCTTCCTGTTTCTATGCAGGAATGGTTATGCTGTTCTCAGAACAGTGTGTCTTGATTATTTTCGCTTTATAATTTTAAAGCAGGAATTGTGATGCCTCCAACTTTGTTTTTCTCATTATTGCGATGGCTATTTGGTGTGTGTGTGTGTGTGTGTGTGTGTGTGTGTGTGTGTGTGTGATTCCATATGAATTTTAGTATTATTTTTTCTACTTCTGTGAACAATAGAAGTTTGGAGTTTCAATAAGGATTGTACTGAATCTGTACATTGCTTTGGATGGTATGGACATTTTAACAGTATTAATTCTTCCAATTCATGAACATTGGATACCTTTCCATTTATTTATGTTATCTTTAATTACTTTCAACATTTGATTGTTTTCAGTGTAAAAATATTTTATCTCTTTGGTCAAATTTATTCCTAAGTATTTTATTTTTTGATGCTATCATAAATGAGATTCTTTTATTGCCTTGTTTTTCAGTTGGGTCATTATTTTTGTATGGAAATGCTACTGATCTTTATATGTTGATTTATATATTATTTTAAATACCCTTGTTGGGCCAAATGCAAGTCCTTAAAATTTACAAGGATTGAAATGACACAGAATATATTCTGTGAGCCCAGCATAATGAAAATAAAATCAATATCAGAAATAAAATGGAAAACCTCCAGATGTTACTAAATGAAAAAAACACTCATCCAAAGCCATAGCTTAAAGAAATTACATTTAGTTAAAATGAATGATAATCAAAATAAGATATATGAAAATGTGTTACACAAATTGAGCTGTTACACAACAGCTAAACTGTGCCCGGAGTCCAATTTATAGGTCTACTTGCATATTTTAGAATAAAGATGTTTTGATACTTGATATTAAAGCTTTTTTCTCAATAATTTAGGGGAAACAGCAAATGGAAATATCAGAAGGAAGGTTATAAAAAGATGGAATTAGAACACACCACACAAAACAGAGAACTACAACAAAGCCGAAACAGGCATCTAGAGAGGACTGACAAATTACTGCTCTAAATCAAGTCTTGTTCAGTAAAAGAAAGAGAAAACAGAAAATGCTAATACCAGGAATAAATATAGGATAATATCACGTTTATATGGACATCAAGAATGCATTAAGGATGCAGTATGAACAGTGTTTAAAATGGATTTGACAATTTAGGAACTGACAGAAGAAGCAATTAAGACCTTGATTTTTTTTCTATTGCAGTCTAGGTTTTGGGGTACATGCGAAGAACATGCAAGATAGTTGCATAGGTACACACGTGGCAGTGTGATTTGCTGCCCTCCTCCCCTTCACCTATATCTAGCATTTCTCCCCATGCTCTCTCTCCCCAACTCCTCACACCCCACTGTCCCTCCCCTCTTCCTCCAACAGACCCCAGTGTGTGATGCTCCCCTCCCTGTGTCCATGTGTTCTCACTGTTCAACACCTGCCTATGAGTGAGAACAGGCGGTGTTTGGTTTACTGTTCTTGTGTCAGTTTGCTGAGAATGATGGTCTCCAGGTTCATGCATGTCCCTACAAAGGACACAAACTCATCATTTTTGATGACTGCATAGTATTCCATGGTGTACATGTGCCACAGATGATAGGCCTTGATTGTTTTACTCCTCATCTTTCTTTCTGCGAATTGGAAACCACACTAAGTGAGTAAATCTAGTATTTGCTTCCCGAATCGTTTGTGAAGCTCAGATAAGCATTCAAGGAGCATTTAATTAAGTGGGAACTTAAAAAAGAGTAGTAAAAATCTCACCCTGGTTTGAGATACAGGCAGAGCTGTTTACTGGAGGCCAAGGTGGGAGTTGTCAAGCTGGTATTTGATCAATGAACAGGGCCAGCACTCTGTTTATAAAAATATGTTAGAACCATTCTTGGATGAGGTAAAATAAATCACAAGTCTTTGGAGATTTGCAGGAGAGGTGAGGACAACCTCCACGTCAGCTGCCCAGGCAGTGATGCATGGATCCCCCTAGGAATTCCTGCCCACGCAGTGATGCATGGATTCCCCTAGGAATTCCTGCCCAGGCAGTGATGCATGGGTCCCCTAGGAATTCCTGCCCAGGCAGTGATGCATGGGTCCCCCTAGGAATTCCTGCCCAGGCAGTGATGCATGGATCCCCTAGGAATTCCTAGGCAGGTTCTCAACTGTGGTTAACATTCTTTTGTCAATACATTAACCCATAGTTGCCCATCACAGTGTGATTCTGCATCTGAGCTGGGGCTCTTCCTGTGCTCAGAATATAATCACCACCTCAACTCGTTTCTATTCGCCTGTGCTTCACCACTGCCCTGGACCCCAGGACAAGCCACTCCACTTGACGTCGTCCATTTGCTTTTACTGGGTTATGAAAAAGAACGCTTTGCTCCATATCTTTAATTGCGTAGTGGTTTGCTTATAAACGCCCAACTTAGATTCTCATCTTGGGGACCGTGCCTGTGGGTTGTTTCACTTGTATTTGATCATGGATTTCCGGAAATTTCCTTTTCTACATTGACTGGAAAAGATCCCTAATAAGGGGACAATTCTGTGAGACACAGACATTCCTGGCAATTATTTCCCTGTAAGGAAAGCTGTCTTCACAAAGGGGCATCTGTTGCAGGAAAGAGGAAAACATCATCCTGACCTCTTCTTAGCACAAAGGAAAACATCACTGTGACTAGGGCAGAAGTTTTCTGTTTGTTTTGGGTATGACTTTTCCTCATTGTTTCAGAGACGTGGAGTATTGTTAGTGAGTCCACAAAGAGGAAAAGCCTACAGGCTGGAACAAGCAAGCTTCGTCCTGAGAGACAATACCAGGCTCCCAAGCTGGCAAGGTGTCAGGAGACGCCCTTTCCAACAAGAAGGGAACCGTAGTCGGCAGGATTCGAACCTGCGCGGGGAAACCCCAATGGATTTCTAGTCCATCGCCTTAACCACTCGGCCACGACTACATGAAGGGTGCTTTGCTCATTAGCATAAGTCACTGTACGGAACTCTGTCTCTTGGGAAGGTCAGGTCTTCTGCCAAAGAGTGTACTCGCTGTCAATGTTTCTCATTTTTTGACATCAGTTAGATGACTACCATGCTGTTGTGGCAAACTGACAAGTAACGCTTTATCCTTGGACCTGGGAGGACCCCTTATTCTGATGTTCTGATAGAAGGAGACTAGGCACGAGGCAGGCCCAGAGGCCAAGCTTCCTGCTCCATCAGCTTCTGGCTGTTCCAGGAGACACCCGCAAAAACTGCGGCACGCTCTAACCTTTGCTGAAGTTTGAGTTATAGCGACGATTTGAACAACCTCAGATGGCCATCAGTGTTTGACTTTAAACATAAATTCTGGAAGATCCATATAATGAAAGCTTCTGCAGTTGATGAACGGAATGAGATGCACTCTATTTACTGCAAGGAACTCCGCTAGCCTTTCAGTTGCAGCCCAGTGTATTAGAGGGCACACTAGAAATCCACTTGTTGCCAGTTTGACAGCCTGGGATTGCCTCTAAGAAACTTCATCGATCCCGTCTTTTTTTATGTGTCTCTTAAGAGCACTGTGTTTCAGAATTAGTGGGCAGTGATAGCAAACTGCTGCAAATCCTCTGTTGAGCAGTGCAGGCAGGAAGAACAAGGCTTGTCTCAGTGTCCTGTGATTCGGGTTTCTAGAGGAGGAGCCTGATCGGTTCTCCTACCCTCTCCCACATCCAGCATGCTGGCTGTTTTGATTCGGAGAAGCAATCTGATAGAATTCTGGAATGTGACAGCTAATGAAATGCTAAAGCCCTTTGTGGAAACAATTCCTAATACTAGAGTTAAGTGTTCCATCTGACATGTACATACAAAAATCAAAAATATAAATTTACTCAAAAATATATCTTAGATGGGCGGGGGAGCAGTGACTCACGCCTGTAATCCCAGCACTTTGGGAGGCTGAGGCGGGCGAATCACCTGCAGTCAGGAGTTCGAGACCAACCTGACCAACATGGTGAAACACTGTTTCTACTAAAAACACAAAAATTAGCTGGGGCATGGTGGTGTGCACCTGTAATCTCAGCTACGCAGGAGGCTGAGGCAGGAGAATTGCTTGAACCCCAGCTGCGGAGGATGCAGTAAGCGGAGATAGTGCCACTGCTCCAGCCTGGGCAATAGAGTGAGACTCCGTCTGAACAACTACAAGGAGAGATCTTGGAGAGGCGTGTTGGCAGCATTAGTAGGAGTTCTGTCCTTCTGGGTGCTTCTTTTCTGGACAAGCCCATGCAGACTCAAGTTCAGGTTCTGGGGCTCAAGCGGAGATCTTGAGCAAGGATTGATCATTCACAGAATTTTGCTTTGTAGGACAGTGTGTGATCTACTTTCTGAATAATGCCATCAGATTCTAGAAGCGTTTGTTTTTTCTCTTCCTACTACCAAGGAAGAGAAAACGTGTCTTATAGACAAGAAAGTAACATCCAAAACAAGACACACTGACGGACAATGTCACAAAAGCCAACAAAGTTGGCAGCAGAGAAACAGGAAAACACCATATGGTAAGTGTAGTAAATAATACTATCTCTTTAAAAAAAATGTTCTTAATTGAAATAGAGATGAGGTCTCCCTGTGTTGCCCAGGGAGTTCTACTGTCTGGGGCTGCTAGGTAAAAACCTATGCTGCAAAAAGGACTTTGTATTCTGTGGTTCGAGGGATAGTGGTCACTGGTTTAGTGGAAGAAAATGTCACTGTCTTACCTCCCCTAGCCCACTTCTCGACCCTCACCCCCACACCCTAGGGAGAGCCCACAGATCCCTTCACAGCACCTTGGCCCACTTGCCCACTTGCGGGGAGACAGTAGAAAGAAGACTTTCTAATAAGTGGGATTTTTTTTAAAACTGATATTAAACAAAGGAGTTTAATTATTCCTACCCACAGTCTCAAAAAGAAAAACATACAAAGATCGCTTTTAACATTAGTTTTAGGTTACAGCGAATTTTAAATTTTCTATCTGATATACTCACAATGATCACCTTCTCTACAGGATAGGCTCGGACTCTCTCTGAAATCAATATGTAAATATATATGATCTAGCAAATCAAGGAAGCATTATTCTGCATAAATACAGATCAAGGATATGGAGAAGGAAAAGATTTTCTCCAACAGAAATTTAAAAGCCAGAGCTTGCAACATGAGGGATACAATTTTCTCTCCTTCAGTAACTGAACTGCCTCCTCAGACCCAGTAATAGCCCATCGGCCCTGTGGGCAGCCACTCAACTAGCTTAGAACTGTTCTCACAGAGAATGTACCTTAGAAGGAGGACAGAGAATGAGATGAGAAAGAATTTGGACTGAAATAATCAGCAGATTCAAGTAAGGCAATATACTAAACTGGTTCTTACTGTGAACAGAACATTCGGTTAGGAGCTCTGAGAAGGTCATTCTTAAATAAATAGTAGAAAATAGGCTGGGCACAGTGGCTCATGCCCATAATCCCAGTACTTTGGGAGACTGAGGCAGGTGGATCACCTGAGGTAAGGAATGGCCAACATGGTGAAACACGATTTCTACTAAAATACAAAAAATTAGCCTGTAATCCTAGGTACTTGGGAAGCTGACGCAGGAGAATCGCTTGAATCTGGGAGATGAAGGTTGCAGTGAGCTGAGATCATGCCATTGGACTCCAACCTGGGCAACAAGGTGAAATCCTGTCTCAAAAAAAAAAAAAAGGTAGACAATATTAAATTCTCATGGTGGGCCAGGTGTTGTGCTTAGTGCTATAGAAACAAGGGTAAACAAAACACAAGAACAGTTGCTGATCCCACGGTGATTAGTGTGTATTAGGAGGAATATTCTAGAGACATAAACAAGCCCGCACAGGGAGAGTTTCCGGAAGCCGCTTGTGGCCAGCAGCGTGACTGCACAAAGAGGGTGCAATACACAAATAAAAACAAAAACCGCAGTTTCCAGGTGGATGAGCCTTGGTCAGGTTCATTAGGGAAAAGTGTGCGTCTGCCATTTCCCAGGTAGAAGATTTATGCACAGTACGAGAAGAGCTTGTGTGCCCGATCACTGAAGGAGATGGTTAATTCAGGAGGGCAACAACATGCCAGGAAAGGGAAGATGAATTTTGGCGAGGAGGTGAGCAGCTGGCTCAGCTAGAGCCTGGAAAGTGATGTGCTTTAGGTCTGCATGTGCCTGCACTGGTCTGTGAATGTCAGAAATATACTTGGACCATGGCGCTGAGCACAGCCATTTCTGATCCTGCTTTTCACCTTGGTATAGCAGTGAGTGTGGCTTTGCCACTGGGGAAACAGATGCTTGGCCTCTGTTAGAGAATTTTGTAACAATTGGAGACACCTATCTCTCATATATATGGATTTTATACATATCCCAAAACAACAAAAAGCGGTTGGCAATTCTCCCTTCTACTTCATGGCCGTGAATTTATTAGAAAAGAGATTATTATTATTTTTTATTTTTTTTCAGACAGAGTCTCTTTCTGTCACCCAGACTGGAGTCCAGTGGTGTGATCTCAGCTCACTGCAACCTTCACCTCCTGGGTTTAAGCTATTCTCCTGCCTCAATCTCCCAAGTAGCTGGGATTACAGGTGTACACAACCACGCCTGGCTAATTTTTGTATTTTAGTAGAGACAGGGTTTCACCATATTGGCCAGGTTGGTCTCAAACTCCTGACCTCAAGTGATCCACCTACCTCGGCCTCGCAAAGTGCTGGGATTACAGGCATTAGCCACTGCTCCTGGCCAGGAAAGAGATTTTTAAATTCTTAAAAATTCCAAGGCACAGCCAGATAAGGTAGTGTATGTCTCTATAGTTCTTGGAATGCTGAGGCAAGAAGATCACTAGAGTCCAGGAGTTGGAGGCCCTGTCTCTTGAAAAAGAAAACTAAAAAGTTCAAGCTTTATAGAAAAAAAAAAGGTGTGAACTCTCTTACTTTACATGCCCTGATACAAAACAGTTGGACAAACCATTATCAAGGGGTTCGCTGAGCCGGGAATCACCTGCCATTTGAATTCCCTTCCAGGTCAAATAATCTAACTTAACTAAAAGGTTCAAAATCACCAAACGTCATCTTAAGCATGAAGCTGCTTTAAAAACATTACCTTTGAGGTTGGGTGCAGTGGCTCATGCCTGTAATCTCAGCATTTTCATTAGGCTGAGGCAGGCAGATCACATGAGGTTGGGAGTTCAAGACCAGCCTGGCTAACATGCCAAAACCCCATCTCTATTAAAAATACAAGAATTAGCAGGGTGTGGTGGCACGTGTCTATAATCTCAGCTACTTGGGAGACTGAGGCAGAAGAATCACTTGAACCCAGGAGGGTGGAGGTTGTACTTCAGCTTGGGTGACAGAACAAGACTCTGTCTCGGAAAAAAAAAAAAAAAATTACCTTTGAATTGTGGCCATATGATTCATTATCTCAATCTTGTAAATCAGGAGGCTAAAAAGGCACACACACCCAGAGCTAAGATCCTGGTCAAACCAGTTCTTTGAGTTTCTTTTTTGTGAGAGAGCTCATGGGTGTTGGTTCCTCACAATACCCTTTGAGATGTTAGAATGGGGCGTATGCAGGTGCCTGACACCACACCCGGCTAATTTTTTTCGTAGGGACGGCTTTTCACTATGTTGCCCAGGCTGGTCTGGAACTCCTAGGCTCAAGTGATCTGCCCGCCTCAGCCTCCCAAAGTGTTGGAATTATAGGAGTGACACCACATCCAGTGGCATTTCAACTTCTGAAGACAAATTTCTTTTTGAAGTCTGCATGGAACTTAAACAACAACAACTACAACAAAAGAACTTTTGCCTGTTTTAAAGTGAGTTTCCAGAATTCAAACAGTCTGAGAGATAGATACTAGGATCTAGCCACAGTACATTTTGCCAGGTATCAGTTAGAAATCGAAAATTGTGTTACGTTTAGAAGTTAAAAAATGTACATATGGTTCCAAGAAAATATCTAAATGGTAATTAAAAATTATATTGAGGCCGGGCGCGGTGACTCACGCCTGTAATCCCAGCACTTTGGGAGGCTGATGCGGGTGGATCACCAGATCAAGAGATCGAGACCATCCCGGTCAACATGGTGAAACCCCGTCTCTACTAAAAATACAAAAAATTAGCTGGGCGTGGTGGCGCATGCCTGTAATCCCGGCTACTCGGGAAGCTGAGGCAGGAGAATTGCCTGAACCCAGGAGGCGAAGGTTGCGGTGAGCCGAGATCTCGCCATTGCACTCCAGCCTGGGTAACAAGAGCGAAACTCCGTCTCAAAAAAAAAAAAAAAAAAAAAAATTATATTGAAAAGAATGACATTGAAAATAATACTGATGAAAAATGTTTCATGCAGTCCAAAATGCATTCGGATGCTTAACTGTTAAATACAGATGTAAAAAGAAAACAAAAACTGAACATCAGTAATCTGAGATCCATTGGAAGAAATTAGAAATTAGTGAATTTTACCCAAAGAAGTCTTAGGGAAGGAAATAGAAAAGAAAAAGGCTGATTTAATGCAATAAAATAGAAACATAAGATGGAGATAACAAAGCCAATATTTTGTTTGGAAAAAAACTAATAAAATTTCAAAATCCTTGGATAGACTGAGTTTATCCAAGCAGGCAGGAATACCTGATAACAGACATAGAAAAAGGAGAATGGCAGGTCTAACAAGAAAGAAGCTGCAGCAAGGCAAATAGTGAGGGTGAGCTCCAACAAGCTTCCAAGGCAGGGATGGGATCCCCTAGGAATTCCTGAAGACGTCCTCAACTGTGGCCGGCATCCCATTGGCCAATGCGTTGTTTAGCCACAGCGGTTAACCACACAGTGTGCTTCTGCGCCTGCGCTGATTGTCTTTCCGCGCTCTGAATATAGCCACAGCCTCACTTGGTTGTCAGTCCCTCTGGCCTCGCCGTCATCCTGGACACCTGGACAAGCCAGTCTGGCTTGACGTCGTCCATTCGTTTTTATACAATTTCAAGGAAAATTGCTTTACGTAATATATTTAATTGCTTAGTTGTTTGCTTTATAATGCCCAAGTTTTTCCCATCTTGGCAACCACATCTGAGTCTTTGCTTTTAGTCGTATTTGACCCGGGATTTCCTGGAATTTCCCTTTCTGTATGAATGAGGACATTTACTTGACTGAGGCAGATCCCTAACAAGGGAACAATTCTGTGAGACACAAACACTCCTACCAACTCTTTTGTTTCTAGGAGAGCTGCCTTCAAAAGAGAGCATCGATTGCAGGAAACACGGTGGCATCACCTTGGCTCTTGGGGGTAAAACACCAATAGGACTCTGGTTGAATTACTTTTTTTTAAATAAGTACACATTTTCCTCGTTGTTTCAGGAAGGTGGCAAAGCATTTTTAGTGGGCATATAAAGAGAAAAAGTCTGATCAGTTTAGAACAGACAGGCTTCTTCCTGAGAGAAGACATCAGGCTCTGTGTTTCGCGAAGCATCGTAGTCGGCAGGATTCGAACCTGCGCGGGGAAACCCCAATGGATTTCTAGTCCATCGCCTTAACCACTCGGCCACGACTACGTAGAGGACCCTTTGCTTAGCAGTGTAAGTCACTGTGCTGAATTTAGCTCTCTTGGCAAGGTCAAATCTTCTGCCAGTCGTTGTATTTGCTGTCAATGTTTCTCATTCTTTGGCATTAGTTAGACGCTGCTGTTGCAAACCGACAAGTAATACTTATCCTCAGAACTGGGAGGACCCCTTAATCTGACGTTCTAACGGAAGGAGACTAAGCAGGATGCATTCCCAGAGATCAAGCGTCCTGCTCCTTTAGGGGGCGGGGGTGTAGGAGACACCGGCAGTAACTGCGACGCGCTGTAACGTTCAAAGCGAAATTTTGTGTTACAGCGACGACTTGAACAACCTCAAATGGTCATCGACGTTTGACCTTTAAAATAAATTCTGGAAGATCCATAGAATGGGAGCTTCTGCAACTGACAAAAGTAATGAGGTGCACTTCTATAATGCCGAAATAAAATGTACGCCAGGATATACTTTTAGCAAAATAATGTTAGTCACTAACATGTATATAAGATCTCACATTGGGCCGGGCGCGGTGGCTCAAGCCTGTAATCCCAGCACTTTGGGAGGCCGAGGCGGGTGGATCACGAGGTCAAGAGATCGAGACCATCCTGGTCAACATGGTGAAACCCCGTCTCTACTAAAAATACAAAAAATTAG
>CAUYOR010103560.1:0-31907 GCA_963573925.1 Callimico goeldii
ATTAGCTGGGCATGGTGGCGCGTGCCTGTAATCCCAGCTACTTGGGAGGCTGAGGCCGGAGAATTGCCTGAACCCAGGAGGCGGAGGTTGCAGTGAGCCGAGATCACGCCATTGCACTCCAGCCTGAGTAATAAGAGCGAAGCTCCGTCTCAAAAAAGAAAATAAATAAATAAAATAAATAAATAAATAAAAGTCATACAACTCAAATCCCAGGAATGGTAAAGCCAGTGGAGCATGGGACAAGAGATCTTTTAAGGAAGAAGTAAGTGACTTACTGTAGTGCTCTCTATTAAGAAGATACGGAAAACAATGAATTATATTACCTTAATGTGAATAATACATACGTTAAATATAAAATGACACACCCAGAAAGAATGACCTCATAAAACGAATGTACTCCAACAAGGAAAGAGAACAAACTGTTAGGATACCATTATCATAAACTTTTCCCAGAGGGTGTGAGAAATTAGTTGAAGCAAAGAAGCATACGGTACCTAATGACAACTCACATGTATTTTAGAACATGCTTATGGTAGTTATTTCATAAAATGCATGTACTATTATAATTTCAGAACGTTGTTTTTTTAATTGAAATAGATGATCTTCTACGATATTATGTCATTTTAACAAAATGAGTGGCCAGCAAGGAAGACCTGTGTTGATTTACTCCTCACAGAGGCTGATGGCACATTTTCCATGGATGGAGGCCATGGAATAAACATTGCTGTATCAAACATTCCTGATGATGAGGGAGAACTCCACTTGCATGTTTTTGCATCCTAGCACACATAACTTTTTTCCCCTGTGGATCTTCAGCGAGGCAAGGCAATTGCCTTGGCTGTATGGAATTCAGCAAACAGAAATGCATGACCAGTGACCACACACTCGCATCTGGATGAGGTTTTGGCGGACTATGCTTTGGGATTTTAACTCTAGCCACTAACAAAGATCCCCTTCTTTTTGACTATATAAGTCAACTCTGAGAGCCATGGGGTAGAATGGCTTTTTTTTTTTAGTTCCTTCCATGTCTCCTGAGCACTGAGAATATACATAGGGAAGAACGAACTCTCTTGTCCTTTGCCCTTCCTGTAGTCGGAGGTACCAAAGTCTGGGAAGAAATTAGAATGAAGGCGGAAAGGGCCGTCTTAAGGAGTAGAATGAAACATCCTTTTCTCTGTCCTATCAACATGAGTGCGTAGAGGATAAAGCTGTCTGGTGGAGTGGCACAGAGGTCCAAAGCAAGGCCTGGGCCTGGCTTGAATCCAACTCCACAGGTACTAGCCCTGTAACCTGGAGTCAGTTGCTCAACTTCCCTAAGCCTCATTTCCTCATCTGTAGAACGGGGTTAATAATAGTTTCTGCCTTATAACATAGCCATGGGAGTTATGCTGCTTATGAAATCCTTTATATTACCCTGTATTTTTAAATCCTCACCAAAAAAAATCCTGCACAGTGGATATTACTGTGCCAATTTTGCTGCTGGGAACTGAGGCTTGAAGACATTATATATAACTGTCCCGGAGTCTCCCAGGCATGACCCCAGTATTGCCTGGCTCTGAAGCTGGTGCTCCAGGCACTCACTGACCCATATCACAAAGTGAGGGCTAGGGGCTATCAGAACATCTGGGCCACTCTCGCCTTTTACAGGGGAGAGTTACAATTAATAGAAGTTCAGAGATGAGGCCAAAGTAATTTACAATAAACTCAGGGTAGGAGGCAGGCATATGAAATCAGTTCTTCAAATTCTGCCCAGTGGTTGGTTGTTTTGTTTTTTTCTACCTCTGTTGGCTCTTATCCCGAACAAGGAAGAGCAAAGCGCAAATTGAGAAAAATGTTTAACTTAGACACCAAAGCAACTGATCATTGACTGCGGCAAGGCAGAAGTGGAGGCTTAAAGGAGCCAGATAGACCTTCTTTTAGTACACAGGCTATTAATATCTAAAAATGTTGGCTACATGTGGTATGAAATTCAACTGTTTTCAACCTTAAACAAACTTGAAATTTCCACATTGATTATTTCTTATTCATCATTCATTAAGCATCTGTTATGAAATAGGTCTTAGCCAAACCAAAGAGCAATTTGCTTTTTCAACAGTAAACAGAAAATGAGTTCACAATTTTCAAACTGTTCTTCCCCAAACTTTGAAGAAAACATTAAAGTGTATTAGTAAATGCTCAATTCTTCTTTGGTTTTAGAAATCAAACAAAGTAGAACTGCAGAGTCTAAAGGTTTTCCTTATTTAATTGGCCTTAATATTTTGCTTGCATTTACATATTGGTCTATTGGTCTGTGTATTTCAGAGTGCTTTATCTATTCATACAGGTTTCATACTGTCTGGATTAGGTTAAATACCTGTAGAGGGCAGCATGTCATATTTATTTAAGGGATGAATCCAGAATCTCTACTAATGGTGATAGTGGAGGTTGTCATCATCACCAGCATCATCATTATTCTTGTCATATCCCTGGGTTTTGATCTTAGAGAAAATCTCTGTTGCAAAGTGGCAAGGTAGACAATACACTCTCTCCCCACTCCCATCTTTATGAATGTTAATATTCTGCATAGTTTTCTGGTGCATTATTTTATTCAAAATCAAAAAGATTTTGAATACCACAAAACTCTTCTGCTATGTAAGATGTTGGCATAAAATTCTGTCATTCCACTGCTAAGTAATTCAAAACTGTTTAACATGACATGAAGAAACTTATCATTAAGCCACGGGCAGGGGAATCAAATGGAAAGAAAGTTCCTCACTGAGATATGTTTTCACTCCAATTAGTCTGTGGTCAGACACAAACACTCCCTGTAGAATCTGTTTCTTTAAGATTCTAAAAATAAATCTTGATCTGTAAGTGACTTTGCTGTAATACATACAGTGAGTCAGATCAAGGAGTAAGAGCCATTTATAGAATATGAACTAAACTCTGGCCTGAGACAACCATTTAACCCTCGCAAACAGAGAAGCGGCATTTCAGATCGTGCAGAGTTTGATCTATAAAGCTATTTTGACATATAAAGACTCTTTTTTACGATGGCTTCTGGCTAAAAATATTAGAGTATGCCTAGAGGCAACCACAAGGTCAAAACATTTGGTAACAGGAAGATTGCATGAGTGTAAATGTGTACATCTAAGTGTGCATGCTCTGAACGTATTCTAGATATGGCCCTATTCATGTGGGCTGGACAATGCATTTGATACAGTGATAAATTGCAATTCCATCCATTCTCCTATATAGAAGTAGGTGGGGCCGGGCATGATGGCTCACACCTGTAACCCCAGCACTTTGGGAGGCCAAGGCAGACAGATCACCTGAGGTCAGGAGCTCAAGACCAGCCTGGCCAACATGGTGAAACCCAGTTTCTACTAAAATTACAAAAATTAGCCAGGCATGGTGCTAGGTGCCTGTAATCCCAGCTACTCAGGAGGCTGAGGCAGCATAATTGCTTGAACCTGGAAGACAGAGGTTGCAGTAAGCCGAGATCGCACCACTGTCCTACAGCCTGGGCAACAAAGCAAGAAACTGTCTCAAAAAAAAAAAAAGGAGGTGGGAGTATTTTTTAAATTATTATTATTTTCAAAAATAGAGATGCGGTCTCACTATATTACCCAGGCTAGTCTTGAAACCCTGGGCTGAAGTGATCCTTTCACCTTGGCATCCCAGTGTTCTAGGATTACAGGTGTGAGCCACTATGCCTGGCTGGTGGGAATATTTTAACTTGTATTCCATGGTGATTTAGAGTGGCTTGTGTGCCCACAAATAAGTCATTGTACATCTCTGAGCCTCAGTTTCTTCATCTGTAAAATGGAAATATCTATAATCCCTACCTCAAGAGGTTGATGTAAGGATTAAATAAGATCAAGCATATAAAGTACTCAGTACATAGAATACAGTTTTAAGAAATGTCAGCTGCTATTCTGTTTTCCTCAGCCCTGGCGTTTACAGAATAGTGTCATTTTCTTTTTGTTCTTTCTGTGCCTTTGGATGTCCCTTCATTTCTAGAGCATGTCTTCATAGTCTTGTAAATAGCTGCCTTAGAGGGCACGTCTGGTGGCTACACGTGAGTAAGCGTATTCTTTCTCCTTCTCCATGGCTGATGTAACGAACATATTTAAGGGGATATATGATTGAAGGGTATATGGGTATGTGTGCGTGTGTGTGTGTGTGAGAAAGAGAGACAGACAGACGATGTGTGTACATGTATAAGAATTCATGTTGCAAAAAGAATTTGCCACCCTCCTCACCCAAGTTTCACTCACAGGCAAACATGTTAACTGTTAGGTAGTCACACTGCTTGCACACTATCTCAAACCTGGCACACTGCAAAGAGCTGCTTTACAAGAAATATGACTTCATATCACAGTGTCAATCATTGACCTCCACCCTGGTAATAAGATCTTTCTTGGCCTTGTAGAAGTAGAATCCACCTGAGACTTCCTAATCATCTATTCACTAACAAATTGGCAGCAAGCATTAGACAATTCCACCTTCGTATTTGGGTGAGTCTTTTCCATCGACATGGTTTATTTGGATTACAGGCCCTTCCTCAATTAAAACAATAAATCAGCCATTTTTATTTTCTTTTCACCTCTGGATGTATGTTGTCCTTAACACTTTAAGCTGCAGCCAGAAGACATGCTTGGCATGACGACGTCATCTTGCCTTTCAGGTATGGTTTCAGGGTCACACAGAACACTTGTGTCCGGAAGGTTGACTTCACAGCACACCACAGACACATTCTGCTACTCAGGGGAGTGAGATCATGGGCTGGCATGAATTTATCACTCTTTTAAATGAATAGGGTTGAATTTTCTCTACTAACCTTGATCAGGAGGCTAGTGATACTGGCTGTGTAAAACAAAACAAGACAAAATAAACAAGGGAACACCACAGCACATGTGGCCACTTTGTTCAGAAGGTGACACTACTGAATTTAGTCTGTGAAGATCTCATCACATGAAAGCCTAGAAATAACTATGACCTAAACATGGGGGTAGAAGTCAATCCAGTTAGAAATGAATGAACACATTCCATTGTGCTTGTATAGTGTTTAAAATCTATTTTGGGGCAAAAGTGGTATTGTAAATACTTTCCCTTGTTCATAACTATCATAACCCAAAGTTTCTGGCTGTCAACATTTTCCAGTGATTCTGCATGCCTCTAATTTTTTTGCACACCACCTGACCCAGCAAGAATTATGCTAGCAGAGACGTGGATTCCCTGTGACCACCACCACCCAACCCCAAATCCCCAGGGCCAGCCAAGACTAGATTGGACCTTATGACTGATTATAATCTGGATGTCTCAAGGGGCTGTCCTAGTCTCACTGCACGGTTCCAAGGCCACTCAGTTCTGGTGGCCCCTGGGAGATGCTGCCATATTAGGCCTCTGGAAATGGTCACGTCATTCTAAAATTATTTTGGAAGTAGGGATTTAACATAACTTTTTAGATTGGCATTCAATTCCAAATTTGGGGCTGGGATTTAGGTAAAATTAATTTTAGGGACTTCTCATTGGGTTTGTGAAATGTTAATTCTAAGAAGCATTTCATTATTCTTTAATACCAACTGGATCACAGTCTGTGTCTTTTTTTTTTTTTTTTTTTTTTAGATTCTCTCTTTGCTAACAGTATTTCTAGGAAGACTTGGCAATCTGTATCAACAACTCCTGATTCTAAAGTGGCTGACTAGATAGGCTTATTATTGAATTCAGGTCAATCTGTGGCCTCCTTCTCTTTGACCACGGTGGCTCTGGATGTCAATGAGAGGGTTAAAATAGGGCAAGCCTGAAGCTTGGTATGGAAAAGTGAAGGGAATAGGCATTTCCCGCATATACGGTTCCTAGTATCTCCACAATGCCAAATATAATTTGTATCTAGAAACTGTTACCTCCTGCCTACCTTCATTACCTGAGAGAATTCCCTCCAGAGATAATGATGATCTTTTATTAGGCACCAGGCCTGTGTGAAGATCTGGAGAAGCTGAGACATGGCCTTAGAGGGTATGCCTGAACAGTGAAAGGAAGCTCTATGATTCTTTAATCACAGAATTCCCTTGTAGCCCTCCCTGTTCACTGAGACACTAGGTATGAGTGAGACCCCTTCTTCCAAATGGACTTAGTCATGGAAGAAATAAAAGGACTTCCATGTGGAAGAAATGAAGGGGCCAGCCTGGGCAACATAGAGAGAACTTATCTCTTTAAAAATAAAAGTGAAAAAATGAGAACAAAGTAAAATAAACTAAAAAGTTTGGTTTGTTCTGAATTTTCTAGAAGAATCGATGAGAAGATTACAAAAGTTGTTTCCCTTCTCTATATAGATTAAATATATTCCCAGTTCAAACTGTACAATTTAAAAAGTTATTATTTTGAGAATCTTCATTTCATCAAGTCTATTTTATTAAAACGATGCCCAAATTATGCAGAGGCTTTGAAACCCATCAAATTCCATTTTTAAAAGTATGGCACGTAACATATGATATTTCAAATAATTTTCACATTTTTATAACAGAAAATGGGCAGAAGAGTCACTATTTAATACAACTGAGGCTCAGAAAATACAACTAGCCCAAGATCTCACCTGTAGCACATGACCACAATCCGGGTTGTCTGGTTCTATGTTCAGTGCTATTTCCTATGAGCCTCTGCTCCCCACAAGACTTGGAAATGCCCTCTTGATTCTCAGGGTTTCCTTCACCATCATCCTAGAGTAACAAGGGTGGGCTTATTTTATTTCACAAATGATAGTTTTATTTACAGATTTATTTTAGAGACAAGAGTCTTGCTATGTTGCCCAAGCTGGTCTCAAACTCCCGGCCTCAAGTGATCCTCCAGCCCCCCAGGTAGCTGGGAATACAGGCATGGGCCACCATGCCGGCTTAAGAAAGAGATTTATGTGTGTGGTTTTCTCACTGAAGAGGATGGTGCCTGTGTACGTGTAGAATCACAGGGAAAAATAAACAAGCAGCAAACAATGTTCTCTTTTTAGCTCTCTCAAAGTCCACTCTAGTTATAACAGGCCAAGAAGAGAGAAGACGTTCACCCAGCAGAAAGATTTGCCAGTGGGGAACATTCCCTGTGAGATCCAGGTGTCTTCTTCGTTGGGTGAATGGCAGATTTGGAAATATCTTCTCTTCCAGACCCAAGCTATAGGTCATCTAGTGCAACTTGGAGCCATGATGGCTGAGTTCAAACCCCACCTCTAATGCTTATTAGTTGTGTGCCTTTGAGCACGTTCTATAATTTTCCTGTGCCTGTTTCCTTCAGCAGCAGAGTGGGGACAGTAATGATGGTATCTGCCTCATAAGATGATTTAAAGGCTTAAATGAGTGAAATCTAAAGTGCTTAGAACAGAACTTGGCCATGTGCCCAATGAGAGTGGCTACTTTTATTATCTTAACAAACGAACTCCTTGATTTCCTTATCTATAAAGTGAGAATGATAGGGCCTCTAACAAGAATCAAATTATATCCCGTCTTGGAAAGTTCTTCACAAATTATAAATTTTTCTGAGCATGTATCCAATGCCCCCTGTAACTTGAAGAGAAGGTTGCAATGTCTGAACCATACCTAACCTCCTGTAGCAAGGAATTTATTATTTCTCATTAAATCGAGAAAGAAAGCCATTTATGTTCAGATTGCTAGCCTGACTCCACTGGTAGCTTGTTATCCAGGAATCAAGGGTTTGGGGGCATTGTCTAGCCAGGGGTGGGTGTTCACCCAAGGCCTAGTAGGCCTCCACCTTCCAAGGGAGGATCACAGAGATTGCGCTTGCTGGGATGGGAGGCATGTCCCAGCTGCGTGTGACCATATCTGTGTATAGATCTGGAATCAGAGAGCCCTACTCGTCCTGCAGGATTACCTAGACAGAGCCAAGAGGCAGCCTGGAGCCTTGAAAAGTGGGACAACTGTTTACTGTGTGGGTGGCTACTCAGGGGAGCCTAGGGCGACACCAGGCCTGAAATCAGAGCAGCATCTGATAAGGAAGCAGATGTGTTGACTCAGGGTAAAAAAAATAGATGAAACTGATTTTTCCAGCATTTGAATAACATGTCATTTCTGACAGGATCAGGAGGAGTACAGTTGGTGCAAATGAGGGAAATTTTTAAAGCATCTCCTTTTTCTCTAGCTCTGTCCCAGGTTTCATCATGGTCTCACCCAGTGGCACACACAGGGACACCAAGTTCTAATGGTCTTTAAGAAAGACACAGATGCCAAGCCTAACAGTTGTTTCCCACAACCTTTCCTGGCTCACTGTGTACCCGCAGGCCTGATGGTCCCCTCCAGCTCTTCTAGCTGAAGTTCTATCCAATTTTTCACATTCTGCATCAATGTCATCTCCTTTATTGAGCTGCTCTGCAACCCTCCCCCTAGAAGTGATCTCTTCCTCTCATGTTCTCATAAAGCTTTTCTCTGTGTACCTTTAATGCAACGCTCTCAAAGTTTGCCTTGTCTCATAATGAGTTATGTTAACTGTCTCTGCCCTACTAGCTTATAAGGAACTGCTTCCTGTCATCTCTGGGCCACCATGACACCTACACTGCTGCTCAAAGGAGTCATTCAGTAAATATTCATCACATGAATAAATATTCGCTGGCGATATTAACTTGAACCTAGAACTTCATGGCCTCCAAAAAAGGCTCTGAATTTTTTTAAACAGAGCAATGCTCTTTTTCCCCCACTATTATTCTTTAAGGTTGTTTCATAACACGTCCTGCCAGGGACAGCATCCGACTCTCATTATTGAATTACTAAATGCTAAGAGAACAGCACCTTTTTAATGAATAAGAACTGGGTGAAACTGTAAAGAAGAAAAGCCCCCATTGCTCTTAGTTTTGGAGATGAAAACTGTAGATGTTATGTATGTGCTTCCTCCATCACAAACCAATGTGATTCATATGGTGGATTCTGGAATTGTTTTCTGCTTTCCTTTCCCTGTTCAGCCCCTCGACATTAGCCACCGTTCATAATGCACACACCCAGAGTGGAATATAAGATGCGTTAATGAGAAAGCAGGGTCCATATTTCTTACTTGGAACCTGAGACTGTCCTCAAACTAGACTTCATGATTCTGACCTGAATGCATTCATCAGTTGCATGGGTAAACGAGAAACGGGAAATGGGTGGAGAAGGAGGGATCACAGATCGGGTTTTTGTCTTTACAATTTCAGATCAACATTATCATATAAACAATTAATGAGCAGTCTCCAGATGTTCTAAATTGCTTTTCCCTCCCAGGGCTGTTGTTAAATATTCCCTTAGCTGGCTCTGCATAGCAAACAGACTTTCCAGGGGGAAAATTCTAAGTTGAGCTCTCACGTACCTGGAATCCTTCTTGCAGATGATTATTAGAAAGACTTCCAAGAATTCCAGCATCCTATTCTCAACTCTGTGAATTTCAGACTGAGTCTTCAAGAATGGTACCTCCAGGTGATTCCCAAAAATTTTAGTGCCCACAATGTCTACACCTAAGCTTTATGCTTTATAGGGACTTAGATAATGTAAACACTTGTTTAAAGAATGAAGAAACAAATGAACTATTGAATTAATAAGTGAAATCATACAGTTTTAGAAACAACACTTGGTTCCTCTTGGTCATCAGATTGCTACGTTTCCTAATACGGACTTGTGTTTTTTAATCATAAATGAAAATCATAAACCGTTTTGACTGAAAGATACCTTAGTAATAAGCTGTACACAATTTTTAAGGCCACAGCTTTATTTATTTAAATAAAATAGAAAAAAACTGCCTCTCTGGTTGAAGTGCATGTAGAAGCCTGAAGTCCATTAACTCTGAGAAATGACACAGCTTGTCCAACATCATACAGGTGCCAGAGGCTGAGCCAAGACCCTGCAGACCTCTGTTCCGAGGTTGTGTGCTGCTCAATACCTTCTATTTCCTCTAGTTGTTTCTGGGTACTCATTAGTTTAAAAAAAAAAGGCATCTCTCTAAAACCAGAATAAATGGGTCATAGGCTTGAAGGAGTATTGAACTAGACTTCAGGGTAACCATAGAGTTGATGAGGAGAAGGTTCTCTTTATAGAAGCACTCCAGCTAATAAACAAAGAAGGAATGACAGAATCAGACTTCCCCATTTCGCAATCCCTAAAGAGATAATGGAGCTGAACAATGCCAGCAGCCCCAAGAGGAAAACAAGCCAACCACTGGTGCCTCCTGATAGAAGTGTACCATACCACATGGGAAGTATTCCTGCCAAAAATTTGAACTTGACTCTAAATCAAACCTAGAAAGCCCCTAATTACCAGTTTACAGGAGATACAAGACATAGAGAAACTTGTTAAACTGACACCATGGAAATGCCATCAGCAATACTCAGATTGTATACAAGTCTACAGGCTGTTCCACAAATAAATTGCCAGGAAAAACAATGAGAACTCAGACCTGTGATTCGAAAGAGTCTTAGAAGACACATCAACAAATTTTAAGTATGAACCTTATTACAGTCCTGATTCTCTGAGAAAGCACCAATGACAATGACATCAATGCTACTCCAGGGCCCCGGAATGAGAGGTCATGGCAGCTCCATGGAGGCTTTGGCCTCTGTGTCCAGGGCCAGGATCAAGAACCTGACCTGAGTCACAGAGGCAAGGCCAAGGCCAAGGAGTGGTTCTGGGTCGCCATGCTGGACCACCTGCTCAAGGAATGAAGATCAAGGCCCCAAAGAGAGCCATATTTTCTCCTTGCCCATTGAAGAGTCTGAAATCATTGACTGTTATGCAGGGATGTCCTTGAGGAATGAAGTTTTTTGTGGATTAAGCTAATGCAAAAGTAGACCTGTGCCAGCCAGCAGACCAGGTTGAAGGCATTTGTTACTCTCAGAGACTACATGGCCATGTCCGCCTGAGTAGCTGCTGTCATGGGCAAGGTCAACATTCTGGTTGAACTCTCCATCACCCATCTGCTCGAGAACACTGAGTGGAAAAGATAGGCAAACCCCAAGCGGTCCCTTGCAAGGTGAGTGGCCTCCATGGCTCTGGCATACCTCCTGGGTCCCAGAGGCACTGGCATCATCTCAACCCCGGTGCCCACGAAACTGCTGCTTAAGGCCAATGTCTATGAAAGCTACATGTTGGCCAGGGGGTTACACTGCCACCTAGGGCAATTTCACCACAGCCACCTCTGATGCTGTCTCCAAGACCTTCAGTTATTTTTACCTCCCACCCCCACCTCTGAAAGAGACCATATTAACAGAATCACTTATCAGGAATTCACTGACCAACTCCTACAGACTCACACCAGAGTCTTAGGGCAGAGGACCTGGGCCCCCACCGTGGCCACCATATGGTATCTTTACACAATAAAACTAAAATTAATTTAAAATGTAATAAAGGACAGAAAAAGAGACATCAAGGAAATTTGAAGGATGTTTTCATAACATTAATACACTATGGATAATATTTTAGGTGGAAAATGGTATTGTGGTTACTTTTCTTTAAAGACTACTTATCTTTTATATATGTGTTAAAATATGAATGAAATGCTGTGATATCTGGGATGTGCTTCATGTAACCGTGAGAGAGGCTAAAAGTGAGTAGAGATATGAAACATGACTGTGAGTTGGTAATTGTTCAGGTTGGATGGAGTTCATGGAGTGGGGTCATTAGCCTAATCTTTCGACCTGCATAAAATGTTTTAAATTTTCCATAAGAAAAAATTAAGAAAGTTTGTCCATAATCGTAACAAAAGGCTGTTTTTCTAAATTGTTAAAAATTATTAAATCAAAAAGCTGAAAGCTAGGGAAGATTCTCATGTGACAGTAAGAGGCTTTTGGGGCTCTCATTAGGGGTGAGGCATAAGGAGTCTCTCAGAAAGTTTCCAGTCTCCTGAAGGCAGACTAGATCAGAACGCGAAGCTACTGGTGGGGAAGGTGATGTCTCATGGGAAAGGTGATGTCTCATACTCTCACTTAGTCTTGGTCTCATCCATGTTATAAGTGAAAATGGCAGACTTGGCTCTGTATCTTTCAACTATTTATAGGACATTCTGAAACATACATTTTGCAATGTCATTAAAAGATCATCCCATAACCAAAAGATCAAATCTCAAATGGATATAGCACAAATGACTGCCATGTGAACAAGCTTTAAAATATTCTGCCTGGGTGCAATGGATCACGCCTGTATTCCCAATGCTTTGGGAGGCTGAGGAGGGAGGATCGCTTCAACCCAGGAGTTTGAGACCAGCCCGAGCAATATGGCGAAACCCCACTTTATAAACATACAAGAAATTAGCCTGTAGTCCTGGCTACTCAGGAGGCTGAGGTGGGAGTATCTCTTGAGACTGGTAGTTCAAAGGCTGCAGTAAGCTGTGGGTGTACCACTGCACTCCAGCCTGGGTGACAGAGTGAGACCCGGTGTCAAAAAACCAAAAATTAATAAAGAATAAAATATCATTCTAATAATACCTAAGACATAACATTCCTGAAGCTGATCTAAATGTTCCAACTCAACAAGCCTCTCTGGATTGCAAGTTGCCCCTGAAAGGATGCACTTTTTTGCACTCTGAACTCTGACTCTAAGCCACCCTGAACCCACTTGTGAATTACTGTGGAGCCTGTTTAATAAAACTGAGATTTGATGACCCAAAGAAATCAAGATTTCACAAATGCCTACTGAGTTCACTGGCAAGATCTAGTTCAAATACCGTGAAATATCAAATACAACAATTTTCAAATGAGACACAGGGCAGGTAATAACCAGTCATTGGTGAACGAAATCAAAGCAGAAGGAGCAATCCCAGAGCTTACCTTTAAGTTTGTCCTTCAGAAACCCAAATCCAAGGTAGCAATCATTCTACAATCAATGCACATCAAGTCAAAATAATCTTTCATTCTGGGTGTAATGATTTGATGATTTGACACCTATGAGTCATAAGCGGCCCCATTGTAAAGAGGATAGGCTCAAGCTGGGTGAAATGCACTAGGTGACGTTTAAGCCTCAGTTGTTTCAGTCTGTTCCCACTCAGCCTCCTATCTTCACTGCACCTGGGGCAGGATCTCAGCCCTGGCTAACCAAGTGCCATCAGTTTCAGACCCAATATATTCCAATGAACCTTAAAAATTCTTAGATGGTCACACATTTGCAATGAGAATATTTTTCAAAGGAAAAATATGTTTTTAGCTGTTTGGCCAAAACAAGCAAAAATGCTCAAAATGTTTTAAAAAAGGGGCACCTGCTACTTCACAAATGATTTGCTGAGGTATAGAGCTGAAACCACCCTCCTCTGTATCCCCAGTAAGCAGGCACACATACATGTGTCGATTAGGACATACTACGATGGATAGCCAGTCAGATACACTAGTCCTCTGGGTAACTCCAAATTCCTGCATGAAGTCTGGCTTCTTTTCCCATAATGACTACACTTGAGAGATGAATTAAAATGACCAAAAATTTCAATACATCTTTGAGAAGGGTTAAGTACAAAAATGCCATTAAACAATAATGGGATTTGTATGTGAAACATTATACTCTTTGAACATTTTTTTAGAAAGTTACTCTCCTCTTTCCCCTTCAACTAATAACAATTCAACATTATTTAACATAATCCTACTGACAGGTAATTTCTGACACAAAATTTATTACTAGCTTGCCCTGTGAGGGCATGTTTCACTATTAATGTTTCCTTTTAAAAGCTATAGCATACATTAGATTCTCATACAGAGTTTCCCCCATGTTTTCCTTGGAAACCCCTACTTTCTGTGGTATTTTACATTACCCAAGTCTGTTTTAACTGTATCCTTACACACACACACACACACACACACACACACACACCCCTCTTCTCTAAATGGCCAGGAATACACTTAACATTGAAGGATTTTATTTCACCATTACTGGGTTTACCTATAACTGAATAAACAACATTATTAGCAAAGCATACATTTTTTAAAAAGTATCTCCTGTACCAGAGAATGCAATTAGGTAAGCTAGAGGGCTTGAATTTACCACTATCATTCTGGGAAATGAGACAGCCATGGCTTGTAGATGTGCCCATATAGGGCCAGTGAGACCTGCAGACGGGCATTCTGATTGGTACTTTGGGCCCTTCCCCACGCAGGACACATGAGACTGTTCAGAACATATTTGTGATTCTGACTCATTCAGAGAAACGATTTTCTACCTGGTGAGTCAGCATGAAGCTAGGCATTTCCCTACCTGTGCTAACCATACAAGGGCATTGCTACCTGGAGAGCTAAGTCATCTCCCCCAGAAGGAAACACACACCATCTCTGCTTTTTCTAGAACAGCTTTCCTGGCATCATGAGCTCACAGGTTGGTGCTGACTACGTGGTATCCTTCCTTTGAGAGGGGGCATCATACAGATGGCTTGCTGGCTGGCAAAGCAGCAAGGGGATATGAAAAAGTATTACTTCTTCTTTCTTCTTTTCTTTTCTTTGTAGCTTTAGGGAGGTCAAGTCTGTCGAGTTATAATTTACATATAGTAAAATTCACCTTTGCAACATATGGTTCTGTGAGATTTGGCAAATGCATACAGTCATGTAACAACCACTGCAACCATGATATAGAACAGTTTCATTACCTCATTCCCTTGCCCCCTTTGTAGTTAACCCCTCCTTCACCCCACTCCCTACCTTGCATATATATTTTATTTAAGAATTTATTTATTTAGGAGACAGAGTCTCGCTCTGTTGCCCAGGCTGGAGTGCAGTGGCGTGATCTCAGCTCACCGCAACCTCTGCCTCCCGGATTCAAGCAATTCTCCTGCCTAAGCCTCCTAAGTAGCTGGGACTACAGGTACATACCACCACACACAGCTAATTTTTGTATTTTGTTTTTTCAGTAGAGATGGGGTTTCACCATGTTGGCCAGTCTGTTCTCAAATTCCTGGCCTCAAGTGATCCTCCCACTTTGACCTCCCAAAGTGCTGGGATTACAGGTGTGAGCCACTGCACCCACCCTCTACCTGGAATCTATATTTTGAAATCATATTCAGATGACTTACAAGAGAGGCACAGATTCACCTGCAAGTTGACTCATGAACATCTTTGTAACTTGTCCTTAATACAGGGGTGAGATTTACTGGTGACGAGCTCCGGGACCTTCAATACTATCAGAAGACCGAGGACACATCAGGGGAGACCTGTTGCCTCACTTTTGTCCCAATATATAAACTGTTTCCACAGGGAAACATGCAGGAGTAATCACACAAGTAAATTCTTAACTTCCTAACTCTTACTGTAAGTTTAAGAGGAAGACACATTTCCCCGCTAAGTTTAAGAAGAAGTCAATTCTCTTAAATATCTCACTTCAACCAAATTCCAATAGGGAAATGCTAGGGACACACACACACACACACAAACACACACACACCCACACACACACCCCAACCTTGGCCCATACCTCTCCTCCCACAGACAGCCACACATAAACAACTCCCTCTTTTTCTCACATGCACACACACACTCACACAGACATGCAAAACAAAAAAACAAAAAAACCTAGAAGCAACACAAAAACTGCTAAGACAATCTGTTCTCTATAGTGATCATTAACTTGCCAAGGCCACTGACTGGATCTTCCAGGCCCAGAACTGTGCAGAAACCAGTGATGAAAAGCCTCCATTCCGAGAAAGTGAAACTTACCTGAGATCCCTGAGCATTATTTATTAGCATAAATTCCTGTTACTGGGCCATTAGCAGCTCAGCCATCCATTTTTCATTTGAAGAAACCTTTTTAAAGGCTGAATTCTTATCTTTGGGAGGCCTGTAAATGCAGTTCTTGTGTTTTCATTGGGTTTATTTAGCCTGGGGGATTTAGGTCCCTCTGTTTAGGCAGTAAATTTTCCCCTTTGTGTGAATGTATGTGGTGAATATACTTAAAAATCCATCAGGCCAGGCTAACGAAAATGCAGCCGCCTTTACAAAGCGGTATTTGGTAAGTGTATAGTCACTCAGGATGGTTGCGTGGTGCTTATAATTGAATTGTGGTCACTAAGCCCAATGCTATCAACTTCTATAAAAACCCAAAGCCAGATACCTCTGAGCATGCCTTTCACCACCTTCCCTCCAGCCCCTCCGCTGGCTTCCAGCTCCCCGCTGTTCACCTAGCTGGCAGAGGAGGACAAGGAAAGAACCCCAAGATAAAGAGGAGATATTGCTATAGCTCTGAACGTATACCCTAAAAGCTGCACCCCAGGGCCCAGAAGGACAGAATGGAAGACTTCACAGCATAAATTACGGTGCTTGGGAGGCCAGGGAAGGAGAAGCTGCTCAGAAAAGAAAAGCTACAAAGTCTGGCTTAAGAGGCCCTGGAAGGCTTCCAATTCTTGGTTGAGAACCATGCTGACATTTAGCCATTTGAATCAATGTTGTCTGGCACGCAGGGCACAGAGTCCAGGGCCCTCAAAACCCCCTGACAATAGTAGCTCAGACAATCTGTGGCCCACTAACTGACCTTTCCTCCTTCCTCTTCTGACCCCACGTGCCCACTTCTCTGCTATCACCCTCCCTGGCACTTGTGCCAGCACCCTGTCAATCACAGGTGAGTGTGCTCAACAGCTGCGGGCTCCCAGCAGACAAGTGTACGACCTTTACAGCTCAGTAACCAGTCTTCCCTTCCAGAGACCAAACCACCTCTGCACACCCAGTGCACCAAACTCACCAGGGTAGCCTTGGGTCCTGCCAAATTTGAACCAAAAGGAAAACCAGCTCATTGAACAGAAATGCAGGAAGACAGAAAACCAAAATGTTTTCCTACAACTATCCCTAAGCTGAAGACAAAAGCAAATCAAAATAAAAATACATGCAAGAGGATTGTTCTATTATAAAACTACCTTTTATCATCAGGCTAAGGGATAGCAAAATATTTTCTATCCATTCCAGGGATTACGTTCACTCAACAAATATTATTCTTAACAGGCACTTGTTAAATGAAACAATAGTACCAGGGCCCTAATGAGCCTAGAAGCAGGTGAGGTCAGGGGTCAGAAATTCAACAAGACAAGGATTCAGGCAGCTCAGCACTAATGGCTTCAAAGCAAAGGACAGACTGCCCCACAGACCTAGGACCCCAAAGACACTAAGCCATGTCTAAAATGCATGTCAGAGAAGCACAAGTTCCTCAAAAAGTAATTTAACATGCAACTTACTAGTCGAGATCTCCACATTAATTCAAATTACTGTTGCTTACCACTCACAGTGGCTACATACCTATCTCAGGTCTGCATTTTTAGAAAAATGTATCTGCAAGGCTATTGAATTTGCACCTCTGTCCTCCTGCCTTAGGTGGTAAGCTCCAAGAGGAGTTCTTTGACTTTCTTATTACAGCTCCCAGATACCATGATATACAAGTAGGTCACAGATCATGAGTGAACACCGATGACTAATCGCTACTGATTAATATGTATGCCAATAATTGCAAAATGTCCCTGTTAAATTAAGATAATTTAAGAAGAAATGTATGATCCTATTCTTATTTGAGCCTAATACTTAGGCTTACACATAACCAACAGTCCCTATCATTAGCCTTTACTGACCTAAGGATTAGTTGTATATCAACACATGTCAACCGTCAAGTTGGCCACGTCTGAGGAACTTCAGCACCCTGCTTTTGTGTAGCAATGATTTCTAAAGGAGTAAATGATGACATCTGATTTTTAAAATAGTTTTAAAGTTACTGATGTAAGTCCTTATGCCTTGGACTTTAGCCTGTTCAATGTGCTGCCCTGGTGGGGAGGCGGTTGCGGGAGGGTGGAAGGGTGGGAGGCAGGGAGACCGGGACTGAGTAATAAGAAGTTTCAGAGCATCATCCTTAACAACCAAATTCTGGGGGCTCTGACTGCAGGCTCATTAACAGTTTCAACTGCAGACTGTTGCCCCTTTAACAACTCAACTTTCTCTCGCCTGTTTAAAAACAAAACAAAACAGAATTCCCAAAAGGATCTTTCTGGCATTTTACTGCTTCGGTCCTTTATTTATCCCTTACACCCCTCACCCCCACCCCTATCAAAAACTCACAACCAAAAGAAAAGTGAAAAAAACATGGGCAAGTATGAAACCTGTGGATACACGTAAGGGGGGACATCTGTCCTGCCTTCTCCTTTAGGAGTAAGGAAAGACACAACCCAAAATGAAGGGCAAAGAAAGTCTGAGAGAGAGAGGGAGGGAGAGAGAGAGATGCATGCGTGTAAAATCTGTATGGCGTAAGGGGAAGCCATATAAGATCTCTCAGTGCCCTGATGTCATGATTAATAAACAAAGCTCACAGCCAATGACATTACCCAGGAAATACTATGTATGGCATCGTTCAGTGTTTTTTTCAAAGGGCAAAGTCTAGAAGAAAACAAAGAAAGCTGGAGGGAGGAAGAGAAATTCAGTTTCACTCTTCTACTGTGAGCCTTAAGAGCAAGTCAAATCCCAAGGCTGACTTTGTTAGAATACTATCTTTCCAAGTATGCACACGGGAAACACACACACACACACACACACACACACACACACACACACACACACACACACACACACACACACACACGCCCCTGTGGGCACTGGTCTTATTTTGGGTAAGAGTCAATGGTCTTTGATAATTTCATGGTTTAACAGACAAAAAGACACTAAATCACTTTTCTTACAACGCATTACACTTCCAGAGTTTGCTGCTGGAACAAACAGAGCTGTGTACTTCATTTAAATTCTGAAATCCTACCTGGTTTAATGTTTTTCAGATCCATAAGGCAAATGGTGAAACACACACCTTTCTCCTATGGCAGCAAAGTGAATCCAGCTTGTTTTCATGGACTGGATCCTCCTGTCAGTGAGTGCACTCCAGATGTATCTGCACATTCCAGGGCCTGGAAGGCCTCATTATGCCCCCGTGCGTGTATGTCAACACTTTTTCATGCCCACTCATGGGATACTCTGGCAACGGCTTTCCTTTTTTTATTTTTCCTTGCATTCAGTCTTGGGGCCTCACATTGTACATCTTTCTTTCTTAGTTTTATCCACAAGCTCAGATTTCTTGACTATTAATTAAAAGGTTGACAATTAGTTACAGTCTCTCTAAAATAGGCCCAAATAGATGGCCAGGAAATTATAACTTTTAGTTGATCTCACAGAAGTAAGAAGTAGAAGAGAGGATCCTGAGTCTGGGAGGGGCAGGAGAAGGGAAGGATAGGGAGAGATTTGTGGAAGGATACAAATTTACAGCTAGATAGGAGGAATAGGTTCTAGCGTTCTGTCCCACTGCAGGATGATGATAGTTAGCAATAAATACAGTTTCACGTAGCTGGAAGGAGGAGACCGAATGTTCCCAACACAAAGAAATGATAAATATTTGACATGATGAATATGCTAACTCCCCCATCTGATCACTATACCTTATATATATTCAAACATCACTATGTACCCTATGAATATGTACAATAATTAGATGTCAATTAAAAATTAAATTTCAAAAAATGATCACGACTCATATTTGTCTCAGAAACCTAACTAGAAAAGCCATTATCTAGCTTTTCAAAAGGATCACTCATTTTGTCACCAGATAAACCTGTATCTGTTTCTGACAATCTTGTCTGAGTAACATAAGAGGGTCTCCCTGAACGGATTAAAAAGAAAAGAGGAGGGAGCCACGGTGGCTTCAGCCATTTGTCCTGGCACTTGAGGCGGCGAGGCTATGAGTTCAAGGCCAACCTGAGCAACAAAACAAGCTCTCATTGATTAACAAAAAAAAAAAAAAAAAAAAAAAAAAAAGAAAAGAGGAAAAGGGGGCCAACGGATAAAAAGGGCATGCTGCAACAGAATTTGCAGAGACTAAACAGGAATCAGTTCTGATAAGAACTTTTTATAACTGAGAGGCAGAGGGGAAGATAAGCTTGAGCCACATCTTACTCCTGAGGACCCTATTTCCAGGGTTGGATGACTGTTTTCACACAAAGACAGGATGAACACACCAGAAAAGTCTGCCAGGAGGCTCAATACAAAGGTGTGAGTTGAAACAAGGGGAGGAGGGGTTAACTTATCAGGTAATTATTCACACTTTTTTTAAAAGCAGGACAGCAATAAAATATGTCCTTTATTTGTAAAGTAAAAAAATAAATAATTCTACCCACGAGCATGAGTATCTTGAAAAAGAGAATGCAAACATCTCTAGTTAAGTAGGAAAATATTTCTTGGTGAGCTGTTTTTCAGTGGCAGTTCATGGACATTTTAATCTTATGAAATGTAAAAAGTGGTGGTAGCTATCAAAATATTACCACAACCATTTTCTCTGTATTGAGGGCAGATTAAAGGATAATGAAAGAGTTGGCAGTAATGCCTTCCCAATCTTATTCTAATTGCAATTTTTAAAAAATCAGCGTTATTGAGATAAAATTACATACAGTGAAATTTATCCATGTCAATGTCCAGTCGTTGAGCATTAGCAAATGTATACACTCATGTAGCTACCAGCACAATAAAAATATAAGACATTTTTGTCACCCCAAAAATTCTCTCCTGCTCTTTTGCAGCCAGTCTGCCTTCCCAGCCTCAACTGATCTGCCTCTGTCACTAGAAAACATTTTGTCTGTTCTAGGGTCAATGGAATCAAGCACCGAACGAATGCACTCTTGGGTCTGGCTTGTCTAATCTGTTTTGCCAAACCCCTTGTTTTGTTCAAAGCCCTGTGCCCCTCGCTTCTTCATCTCATGGGCAGGAAATCAGCTTCAACTCTGATAACGAGACCAGAGATGGATGAGTGCCATTTTTGAGAAAGTTGTTAAAATAGCAGGAACAAGGAGCAGGAAGCAGTAAAGGTCAACTCCAGTTCATTTCCTCTTGGAGTATTAATTTTAGCACACTGTTTGGGTTTCCCCAAAAAAATATTTTTGAAATAAGGGAATTCCAAGCATGAAGGCCAAAAATAGAAAATAAGAAGACTGGATACTCTTTCCTACATAGACCTAAAGTGTAATGTCTTTGACAAAACAAATGAGAGAGAAACACTTGATGGTGGAATCAGAGGAAAAGGCGGGTCTTCTCACAGTATCTAGATGGATTCAGGCAAAATACAAAAGTAAAAAGCAATTATGAGCTGTTTTTGAATCTATCAACATTGCCCTCACTTAAAGTAAAAATTTCCTTTGTTTATAAATCAATAGTTTACCTACCACCACGTCCAGCAAACATGAATATTTTCTTTCTCTCATTAGGACCAGGCCAAGGTGTCCAGTTCTTTACGGACAGGGTCTTCTCTATGTCAGTCATTTCAGTGCTACCAGAACCCAAATTATCAACATTTTTAGGCTCTCCTGTTTCCTCATGTCCTGCACTACCTTCTTGTGAAATGTAACTCTTTTTTTTTTTTTCATTGAGAAAAGGCATAAATTGTTCTGTGTCCTTAGCCCTTATATAAACCGTCAAGTTCTGGGTTCTAGTTTCCATCAAGCTGTTGTTGTACTGTGACTAGAAGAGAATATATTAATTCTCCCAGGTCCCCGGGGTAGGATGTAAATCCTAAATCATTTACATAGTTTTTTAAATAAAGCAAAGGAAAAACTTAGTTTAAAAATACTTTATTTAAGAGTAATGTTTGTCATTAAAAACGTTTCTACATCAATCAAAATAATTTTGGTCCCAATGATAGGGCTATTTTGATTTATGGTATCATAATGGACCGAAAAAAAAATCTACGACAAGAAAGAGAAAACAAAGAACATGATATACATCAAGAAGAAATACAGAGAGGGCTGTACTCATGACTTTTATTATCTTATTGTTTTAATGTTTAGTATTTATCATTTTATTATTTACTGAGAAATTATCTACTAGGTTCTTGCCCTAGGTAGAGCAGTTCCTCAACTGGATAGATTATCTGACCAATGAAAGAAGCAAGGAGTAGGTTAGTCCAACCACTGAAATATAAGTGGTTATTTAAAAGAAGAAAGTTTTGATTCTTCTGAATGAAAAATCACGACCAAGCACTACTCAGTAGGCAGTTTTGCCTTCTATTATCTAGTTCTATGAGAAAATGGTTATTATTAACCTTTTACCCACAGAAGTATATGATGGCAGAAAATAAACCCAAATCTCACAATAAGCATAGCTACCCTCAGATATCTGTATCCAATAGGAAAAAGAATGGAATTTATCATGTTTCTTTAGTATCAAGTGTGCAGAGGTGGTGAGATCTAGTAAAACAAGCACCAAAGCCAGCATTTCATGAATAGTTCTTGATTCCTCATTTCCTGTGGTGGTGACCTTGAGTAAGTCATAATCTTTCTCATTTTCTTTTTTTCTATTTGTTAAAAAAAAATCCTGCCTTGTTTGAATTTTGAAAAAACTAGAAGATGCACATAAACTGGTCTGAAAACTTTCAAGTGACACACAGATGCAGAAGATGGTGTCCTTTTATGCACACCATCCTGCTAAATACTGTATGCTACATGTATTCTTACGTAAGCACTGTCCTTAAACTTGTGAAACAACCCAGCTCTCAGCCACAGATCCCCTAAGGACACATTCCTTCTCACATCAAAAATGGTTACACCTCTGCGAATACTTGTATGTTACGTAAAGACCCATAAATCCACAGCAAAACTTTCATACTGTTTGCTAAACTAAAAGCACTGCTGGCTGTAACTAACCAACCAACTAACGAACTAAAACGTGGGGGTATAAAGTTTGCCAGGTTTTGAACCACAATAGGGAAAAAAACCTCAAAACTCAAATCCAAAATGTGGATACTGTGTGTCACACACATTCAGATTGTACTCATTGCTCATCAGCAGCCACTGTCAACAAAGGCCCCCTTTGAGACAACTTCCACCTGGTTGGGATGTCCAAGTTCTGTACAGCCTGCTGCACACTAAATGCATCCACCTCCCTGTTCTGCACCTGGCTGAGATAGGAAGGTTACAGGAATAGTGATAGCGGAGCTGGTACGACATGGAACAAAGATTTAGATGAATAACCACTCAATTTTACTTTCAATATGATCAAAAGACCTCAAAAGATAGGCTGTGATCAAAATACAACATACTGGGTCATGTTGGCTAAGTTCTAAAAGTCTGTGGAAAAATTATTCTGGATTTTTTTTATTTCATTCAGTTATACATTAAGTTTTCATCCATTGAATACTCATGTGGTAATGGTAGAGTACAGTGAATTTATAAATTTGGGCATAGGATGCAGTTGCTGACCTTTGGATGCTCACATTCTCAGAACAGTCAATTAGGCCATCTTTTGAGTGATTACCATGAGTGCTTGCAAGGGAATTACCTTATTTTGTCATGGTAAGATTGTGGAAATCAACCAAGTTAAAAATCAAATTAGAAATAAGCAAATCCTTCATTTTTTAAAACTTTTTATTTAGAGAAAATTATAGATTTAGATTTATAGGAGATTGCATAAAAATATAGGAGGTTGGGTCTTCCCTTCACCCAGTTTCCTCCAATGGTAATGCCTTGACTAATTATAGTACAATAACAAAACCAGAAAATTGACAGTGGTGTTATCCACAGAGTTTATTCAGATTTCACCGATTTTATGTGCACTTTGTGAATGTGTGTATTTAGCTCTGTGAAATTTTATCACAGGTGTAGATTTGTGTAACCATGACCACAATCAAGACATAAAACTATTCCATCAACAAGGATTCCTCACAAAACCCCACAGATTCAACTCCAGCCTCTATACCCAAACCTAACTCCTGATAACCACTAACTTGCTCTCCATCTCTGTAATTTTGTCATTTCAAGAATGCTATATAAATGAAAGCATACAGCATATAACCTTTTGAGATTGGCTTTTTCCATTAAGTATAATTCCTCTGAGACCCATACAAGTTACCATGTATATCAATTGCTTTTTACTTTTTATTGCTGAATAATATTCTATGATATGAAGGTACCACAGTTTGGTTAACCAGTCACCCAATGAAGGATATTTGCAAAAACCCTTATTTTAAAATAGTCTACTATGATCCCAGCACTTTGGGAGGCCAAAGTGGGAGGATCACCTGAGGTCGGAAGTTTGAGATCAGCCTGGCCAAAATGGTGAAACCCCGTCTCTATTAAAAGCACAAAAATCAGCCAGGCATGGCGGTGCACACCTGTAATCCCAGCTACTCGGGAGGCTGAAACAGGAGAATCTCGTGAACCTGGGAGGCAGAGGTTGCAGTGAGCCAAGATTATGCCAGTGCACTCCAGCCTGGGCAATAGAGCGAGACTCTGTCTTAAAAATAAATAAATAAATAGTCAAAATTTGTGAATTCTGATGCAGATTAAATTAGCAGTATATAAAAAAAAGTATTGCCCTTACTGGAAGAAAATATACCACACCACAGTGTATTCAGAAATTGTATAAAAATATACATCACTTTATGTCTTTTATGTGAAGTTCTTAAGAATATGTCTTAATCTTATTGTACTTACAAAAACCTCGAGCAAAAGCTTTCTGTCCAAACATACCTTTTTGTCCTAGATTTTTATTCAGTAACTTAACTACAGTAAAGTTTCAATGGCTTCTACAGAATCCAGAATTTTAAGAAGTATCTATTTTTTCCAGATAGAAGAACTGAATTAACACTCTCCAAGAGTGCTGAGTGGCTTTGATCTGCCTTGCTTACTTTTTCAGCCATTTTATATGCTGAAATATTTCCAGCACAACCAGAAGTTTCAAGTGTAAAATTCTGTCTTTCCTCTTCTGTCGTTTTAAGCTCTTAAGACACCATATATAACAGCAAATAAATAACGAGTCCTTGCCAGGTGCCCAGTGCTTGTGGGTTAACTCCTCTACACACGACAAATACCTTTTGAAGTTGCCTCTATTATTATTTCCATTTCACAGATGAGGAAACTGAGGCCCACAGGGGTTGAGGTACCTTTTCTCTGTTCATGCCTATAATATCCAGCAAATGGTGTGTTCAGGATTCAAACCCAGGGGGCTGTTTCTAGAGCCCATGCCCTAACACTGCACAACCACTGCCTTGCCAACTTTGAAAAGTCCATCCCTGAAAATGCCTTTTTCATTTTTCCAACCCATTCCTTGCTTCTTTGTCTCCAAACACTCTTGCCTTTACAGATGTTTGCTTCTTGTTATCTTCCATGTATGTAGAACAAATCCCCTTTTCTATCACCATCCCATAGTAAAATAGATTCTACTAAAGCTAACTATGTGGAGTCCCCCTTTCCAAAAAAATAACTTTAAGAGAAATGAAGGAAGATCCAAGTTTGTCCCAAGAAGAAGACCAACATGGTGATGATTTGGAGGAGACAATCCATTCTTGGGAATTTTACATACTCCTTTCCTTTGGTCTTTTGTTCTCTCTTGCTCACTCTTTTTTTTTTTTTTTTTTTTTTTTTTGAGACAGAGACTTGCTGTGTCACCCAGGCAGGAGTGTAGTGGCACAATCTCGGCTCACTGCAACCTCCACCTCTCAGGTTCTAGAGATCCTCCTGCCTCAGCCTCCTGAGCAGCTGGGATAACAGGTGTGTGCTACCAAGCCCAGCTAATTTTTGAATTTTTAGTAAGATGGGGTTTCACCATGTTGGTCAGGCTGGTCTCGAACTCCTGACCTTGGGATATACCCGCCTTGGCCTCCCAAAGTCCTGGGATTACAGGCGTGAGCCACTGTGCCTGGCCCATTCTCTCATTTTTTAACTAAATGTACCCGATTGGAAAGTGGACAGAGGAAAAAAAGAAAACACATAAAACTCATATTGGTTGACATGCCCCTTTACAGAAATCTTGGTGGAGGGACGGGGAAGGCAAAGAGCCTGTTAACTCTTGACTGAAATGTGTTCATCTGGGGTTAGCTACTATTTATTTATTTCCCTGAGTGGTGACTGAGTCCCACAACTCCTCGGAATAAACACATATTTAAAGACCCTAGGATATTTAAAATTTAAACTTATTTTTTTATAGTTCCAGTCCCTGTTACCTCATATCTTTGGCTTTGACACAATGTGGATGTGCTAGGAGTACCATTAGCTCACATTTTAACTTTTATTTGCAATAGAATATAAATAACCTGAAAATGTTGACTTTGCCTCACTTCAAATCTTGATGCAAACTAAAATCTTCAGAAGCCTGTCTGGCTGCACAATTTTCACCTCTTCCATGAATAGTGCCTTAGTCAACCCCCCTCCTCATTGTCCCCTCCCTACCATGTTCAGTTCTCATGGAATTGAATTAAACGAACATTGGCATTTGCCTGCTACAGGGAGTTTTCTCCCAAAAGGGATCCTCAGGAAAGACAAGCTAAGAAGACTTCGTATGTAAGAATTTCTCATCAGGTTCACTGTCCGAGCTTCATGAGGAGGGTCTGTTCTGATTAAATTTAGGTCTTGTGCCCGTGAGTTTGGCTGGACACAGGGAAGAGATGTCCTGACGGTTGACAGTTTCTGCACCCATTCTCCATTTCCTACTCAGCTACTCCTCCATTCAAATAGCATTTTCCCTTCAATCCACCAACACACATTAGGGAACTCAGGGAGAGGCCAGTGTAAGAGAAGAGTGGCCATGAGGACCCCGAAGGAAAGAAGATCCAGGGACGCAGGGATGTAAAGGGTGAGGGTAGTGAATTGAAGGCGGGAACAAAGGCAGTGGGGAAGCAGGAATCCCCACAATCTCAGTGCTCCTGTCCACCCCTCTCCACACTCTCACTCCTACACCCAGAACTCTTCACCCTCCAACGTCACCACAATTGCTTTTAATAACTCAATTATTGATCCCTGTGATCTTTATAAGAAGCAGAAATTAAGCCATAGGTAACACTGCTATAGACGCGGGTCACATCACAAAAGGATGGGCAATCATATCTTAAAGATCACTGTGTAGCAACTCTCATGTTCTGGCTTTTCCTGACTTCTTAGATTGTGTAAAAGGACAAAGTGATGATCAGAGGATGCAGTTCTAACACAATTAAAAAAAAATAAAAAAAACCCTGGGCCTGCCTGGAACTTTAAGAACTAAAGTCATTCACTCATCAGATAGAAATAGGTACTGGAATTTTGCTAATTTGCAGCAGTGCAGAGCTATCTGTGTCTTTACTGTACACATAGGGGTGCATGGTTTCCGGAGGCTGTGCTGTGAAATGGGGCATCTGTCTTGGCTAGACGAAGTGTCTGCAAAGGACCTTCTGTATACAGTATTCCCCACCCCACCCCATATACATTCCCACACTACTATCAGACCAAAATACCTGCAACTATCTTATGAAACTATTAGGTATTTCCAGACACTCTCATGGATGGAAGTTTAATCCGTGGGTAAGGATAAAATCCACGGATTTTAAGTATATGTACTTATGGGCTTATTTTCCCATATTTTATAATTAGCATTATTTCAGGAAGAAAATCCCAAATAAAATCTGGAATACAACACATTCATTACAATCTCTTTCTCTCTCACACACACATTTATATATGTTATAGATACATAATATATCTATCCTGTATGTATGTTAAATGAACTTAAAGTGAAACTTTGAGAGGTTCAAGCTAGAATTTAGTTGAAAACTGGGATTTCAATCATATCCTACAGATCAAATTGCCAACACAATTTTTCCCTTGGAAAAAAAGGGATTGTTTTTAATCTCATGTAATTTACTATACAAAAGCAAGCATCTTTTTCTTCCAGAAAATTTTTGCGGAAATCTGTCAGCCAACACAACAGGAGAGCTGAAATTCTGTATCAGATCATACTGAGTTGGAAAAGCAATGAGTTTCATTTTGCCTGTTTCAAGTCACTCAAGAAAGCAAAGGAAAAGCGAGGTGTCCCTTGTTTACATGTATACAAAAGTGAAAGCTCTTTAAAATACACCACAGCACACAGAAGTAATTCTGCCTTAAACAAAGACCCCCACTCCACCCCTGTAAACTCTGTAGGGAAAACCTACTAGCTGTAACTAGGCTGCTCTTCTTAACAACATTAGGCCGCCTAACAGAATGTAGATTGAGTCAGGCCAACTAAACACAGGGATAAAGTAATGATGGATAGAGAGAGGCGAAGATGGAGTTCGGTGCACAAGATATTCAATCACTAGTTCTGGGTTAGGGGTGACTGATATTACAATAGCTTAATGGACTCCCCAGTGCTAATTAACCTGGGACACAAGGAATGACCAAATGCATCATGAAAAGCTGCTATAATTCTTCAAGCAAGTCTAATGATCATGGAAATAATCCACAGGCCAAGTGTCCAAAGATGCTTGATGGTGGCTTTAAAAACATCCCACCACGTAAAAACCCTCCCGGCCCTCAGAATGGTTGCCCATCCCTTTCACACGTTTAGTCCTTTTCCACACTGCTGATAAAGACATACCCAAGACTGGGAAGAAAAAGAGGTTTAATTGGACTTATAGTTCCACATGGCTGGGGAGGCCTCAGAATCACAGTGGGAGGCAAAAAAGCACTTCTTACATAGCGGCAGCAAGAGAAAAATGAGGAAGAAGCAAAAGCAGAAACCTGTGATAAACCTATCAGATCTCCCGAGACTTATTTACTATAATGAGAATAGCGCAGGAAAAAACAGCTCCTGTGATTCAATTACCCCCTCCTCGGTCCCTCCCACAACATGTGGGAATTCTGGGAGATACAATTCAAGTTGAGATTTGGGCAAGGACACAGTGAAACTGTATCACACATCTTTCACATGTGCCAAGTTCATAAATAAATAAATCCTATTTCTGGCTCTCTTCCTTGCCTTTTCCTTTTGAGGAAAATCAACATTAGTTTGCCAAATATATATATATAGGATTCTAGGTCCACTTTTCCACCTTCTCCAAATTCAAATGGAGTGACCACATATTGTCTCTTTTCCCTGTGGCAGGAGAAGAGCTGATGACACATGTTGTTCCTCTACTCCTGTTTTGTTCTCCTGTGCTTCGGAGACCATCCTGGTCCCCACATAGAGTGGGAATCCTACCCACGTGAACACAGAAAGATTCAGCTAAGCTGTGGCTCATCAGGAGTCCAAAGTCAGGAAACTGAGGAGGCTCTAGAGTTGAGAGGTTGATGTCATTCTAGGATGAAACTAAGAGGATTGATCATTAACTCTGCCTCAGTCTTGTCCAACATCAAATTAAAAGAAACATCCAAACTGACCTTGAACTCCTCCCAGGATTATTTGCATGAAATATGACTTGCATCTAAACCAGACCCTCCAGATCCACTGTTTATCTTTCCTGATCTGGAATCAAGTCCCTCTGAACATTCCCCAAGGGCACTGTTAGCACGTTTTACTGGTGGAGAGTGCGCTGGAAATGACATATCCTTCAGGGTCCCCAGTGGACAGCTGAAAACAATTGTGGTGGAATAAGCGGGACCAGGACCAGGAGATCAGCTTTCCATTTGCAAAGAGGTGTGCTCTTCTCTTGTGTCGCTCCTGAGAAGATGCCTGCTCCTCGTGGCTAAATGGCTATGCCTCATCAAAAAGCAGTAACAGGGGATCAAATGCAAGGCCTCATGCAACTCACATTTTTATCCAGCTCTCAGGTTCCAGGATTGCTCTGTCAACCTGCATTTTGTAGCAGGGAAAGAAAAAGAACTACACTGCTTATTCTGCCAAGGAGATAATGGAACCAGTAGATAACGGAACCAGTAATTTCTGAGTTTGCCTCAGAAAGGTTTAACTATCCATTAACCACACTTTTGAGCTCAGGCCAGAACATCACACGTTTCAGGTTTTACACCAAATCATAGGCTTAGTCCCAGTGCAAATGAAGCAGTGAGTGTGTCGGGACTAGCATCCTATGTATTATCCTGGCCCTAAGGTTCGCACGACATTAAATAAACTGGGATCCTTCCCACTATTGAAAATCACTATTATATGCTAATAATAACAGCAGTAATAATAGCTAATACTTTTGCATCTTTATAATGAATGCAAGGCTAAATAATTTACATATGTATCATCTCATTTAATTCTGATGACAGCTATGTGAGTTTGTTGCTTATCCATAATTTAGGGATGATGTAACTGAAGCAGGAAGGAAGTAAACATGTCCAAGCTCACAGAGCAGTTAACTGGCAGGGCCCAGATTTATCTGGCTACAAGTTCATGCTTTTAACTGGTTCAAAAGACTTCACTTATAGCAAAAGGAATTTGTTTCATTTGGAAAGGAAAACAGGAAGACACAATTCTAATGCATTCTCCTTTCAATAATTTAATATGAACCGTTCAAAATGAGCAATTGAGATGCTTCTCAGCATCTGTGACTCACTCCTTCTGGATCTCAGAGTGCTGTTATGGAAATAAGTTGCAGTGTAGATCACACTTTTGTTCTAATATATGCAATGCAATGCAAGAAATTCAGTCCTGAGAAATCCAGGGTAGCTGCTTTCTTTTTTTTACCCTTTGGGAAGAGTAAAATTTCAGTTTGTTTGAGTTAGAGCTTATCTGACTTTGATGCTGACCTGACTTCTGAAATATTTAGTGAAAGTGATGTGGGAGAGTACTCATCGTAATTGACTTAGGGACTACTCACTTATCTCATTCTATAGAGCTGCTTTATACCCCAAAGTCTAATAAAAATTGCACCATATCATCACTGAAGAGAATCACCTGGTCAAAAAGGTGTCCTCTTGGGGAGAAGGCATTGAAATCCCAACATTTAGGTTCACCAGCTAGAGGGGATTGCATGGTGCTGTGATTTAGGAGGTCTCAGCCTAGAATGCTATGGTAAGCACGATGAAAGTGAGACCAAAGATCGTATTTCCCAAAGAATCCAGAACACCATACCAAAGGGAGGCATGCGATATCTGTCTGCCGAGGTTAAGACACCAGAGAACTTCAGCTGGAGTGGCATGAAAACTGGCCTGGCCCCTCTGATTTCAAAAGCCTCAGTTCCTATCCGCTTTGCTTTGATGGTGTACAAAATGGGTCTGAAATGTGATCTCTCAATTATTCTCAAGGTTGCTGCTGCCAGAAGAGCCATAAGCCAGACCCGTTTCCATGTTCCATCTTTATCATCAGCTTTGAAATTAAGACCATGCTGGTGAGAAAGGTTGAGAAGTAGAAAGAAGAGGCCTCTTTTCATTCAGACTTTGGCTAAAATTAAAAGTGATTTACACCTAAAAGACTATTTAGATGCACAGCAGGGTACTTGGTATATCAACTGTGAGACATAAGTAGAATCCACCAGAGAAAGGGGTATACCACTGGACTTGAGACTGAGGCAGAAAGAAATGCTGAGCTATTGAAAACTTTATTTCAAATTTGATTACTGGTCTTTCATCATTTATATATGAAGAACCTACTATATGTCAGGCACTGTGCTGAGCTCTATGAAAACAATGAAGGGAAAAAATACAGACACAATCCCTGAGTTCATGGAACATCTGGTGTAGTGAGGGTGATAGACATTAATCGAATATTTACACACACACCTATAAAACCATAAACCACCAAAGAACAAACGCATGTTGCTTTTAGAGTATCTAGTAGCAGGGCATGATTTTGTCAGGAAGGCTAGCAAAGATTTTTCTTAGAAATACTGCATGTTAAAGAAAATCACCATACACATTAAGCTCGCCCTAGCTTTAAGAAGTGAAGGACTTGTATTACTATGTAGCAGGCATAGAGGAGAACACAGACATTGCACTGTGGGACTCAAGGAGTTGGAGAGCTCAACAAATATTCAAGGAATGACTAAAGTTAGAAATACCCTAAAGAGACCGGGCGCGGTGGCTCAAGCCTATAATCCCAGCACTTTGGGAGGCTGAGGCAGGTGGATCACAAGATCAAGAGGTCAAGACCATCCTGGTCAACATGGTGAAACCCCGTCTCTACTACAAATACAAAAAATTAGCTGGGCATGGTGGCGTGTGCCTGTAATCCCAGCTACTCAGGAGGCTGAGGCAGGAGAATTGCCTGAACCCAGGAGGCGGAGGTTGCGGTGAGCCGAGATCACGCCATCGCACTCCAGCCTGGGTAACAAGAGCGAAACTCC
>CAUYOR010103561.1:0-29777 GCA_963573925.1 Callimico goeldii
TGGGGTTGTTTGTGGTTTTTTCTTATTCAAAATTTGTCCAAACACCGTTAAAAAAAAACAAAAAAAAATAAAAAAAAAAAAAAAAAAAAAAAAAAAAAAAAAAAAAAAAAAAAAAAAAAAACATAAAAACGAACACCAACACCAAACACCTAGGCAAATAGTTGCCAGATGAAGCACTCAAAAACGATTGCTTTTCTGAGACTAGCGTATTTTGTGGGACAATTTAGACTTTTTCTGGATTTTGGTAATACCAGTAAGAATCACTTACTTTTCTTTCCCTTTCTTTCCCTTCCATTTTCTTTCTTTCCTATTTTCATATATCCCTCTATTTTTTTTTTTTTTTTAATTTCGAACTTACCCTGAGAGTTCATAGTTTCTCCCTTGTTGCTTAAAGGCTGGATCTAGATTTAAACAGTATATCTTAAAAATCTAGAAGTGCCTTCAGGTTTTTTAAGGGACTGAGTATTTCCACGAATGACATTTTTTAGGTAAAATAAATAAATATATAAATAGTGCTTAATCACTTAGAAATATATATTTAATATATGAAGAGGTCTTTAATGTATGTTGTACAATTTAAACTAACAATATTTTTAAGGCATCTTATTTCAGACTTTTTTTTTTTTTTTTTTTAGTTTTTTAAGTAAACCACAATTACAAATATTTTTATAAAACTCTGGAAAGCATACCAAAAAAAAAAAAAAAAAAAAAACCAGTTACCTGAACTGCAATTTTACACATAAATATATTTAGTGTAACGGAATTGAATATTTGTACCTAAATCAAGCAAATGTTAGAATGGCAGGAGGAATATCTGGTAGAAGTTTTCCTCAATCCAGATTCAGGCTCAGCCTCCATAGTGCTAAACAGATTCATGGGCAGATGGCCATTTGCTCAAGTGCTGGTAAAAATGACATGCAGTTTGAGACTAGTTGTAGGAAAAGAAAGAATAGCTCAGAAAAAATATTCCTGAAATTTTGCCTGTTGGCTTTTCTATGGAAGAGTCATTTCCTTTTTTTTTTTTTCCTGTCAAGTGAAAACCAGTAGAAAAAAATAAAAATAGTTGTGTATTTAATACATAATAAGCCAATGCTGTCTTTAATACTTTTCAGTAAGGGAAATATAAAACAAGACAAAATATTTAAATACTAAAACAAAAATAGAAAAAAAGTAAGAAAATGTATTAGCCTTCTTTTATATTTCTTTGGTCTCTCTCTTTTTTTATTATATGTATAATCTACATCATTTTGGTTAATATGGCTATAATTTCTCTTTCTATGTTTTCATTCTAGCTAATTTTAGTTGTTATTTTTATATAGCAATAAGTTTTAATAAGCTATTTGGTCATTCTTGCTCTTCATGTCAGTAGAAGATTTGTTTTATTTATTATTATAATGTTTTGGAGTCAAGTTTTGCCTGGAAAACCTTTTAAAGCTAATGACGCATAATATTTTGTTGTGTTATTATATATAGATGAAACAGTTCCTTGACCCTACATTTAGTATTCAAAGTTATTTCCTTCAATTATTTGTAAATATGAATCCATCATTTTCCTATATCTGGAGATGCTATTAGAAAGTTTGAGGCAAATTTTATTTTTGTTGCTTTAAAAGTGATTTCTTTTTTTTTTGTTTTTCTTTCTTATAAATTTTGTCATGTTTTGTATATTTTGACTAATTTAAATCTGAAAGTGTTATCTTTCTTTAATACTTGCAAGTGTGTATTCAGTAATATGTCAACTGTTGTATTTCCTTTCTAAAAGTCACTTTTTAACTGGACCTATGTTCATCCCTGCTAGTATTTTTATCCTATAATTAATATCATTTCATCATTTTCTGCTATTTTTTGTGGCAATCTTTCACAATTTGATTTTTCAGCTATGTATTTATTTTTCAGTGTATTAGTTCTGAAACTGTTCATACATCTATATCTTTATCCATTAATACCCAGAGGCAATTTCCAATACTATTTTATTTATTTATTTATTTATTTATTTATTTATTTATTTATTTATTTATTTATTTTGAGCCGGAGTTTCTCTCTTGTTACCCAGGCTGGAGTGCAATGGCGTGATCTCAGCTCACTGCAACCTCCGCCTCCTGAGTTCAGGCAATTCTCCTGCCTCAGCCTCCCGAGTTGCTGGGATTACATGCGTGCGCCACCATGCCCAGCTATTTTTTTTGTATTTTCAGTAGAGACGGGGTTTCACCATGTTGACCAGGATGGTCTCGATCTTTTGACCTCGTGATCCACCCGCCTCGACCTCCTCAAGTGCTGGGATTACGGGCGTGAGCCACCGCCCCTGGCCCTACTGATGTAATTTAAACAGAAGAGTTCTACTTAGATGTTTTTCAACTCCAATCTTATTTTATTTTGATAATATCTTCTTTTTTTAACTTAAATGCATTGATTTTTTTTGTTTGTTTGTTGTAAATTCTCATTTATTAGTTTCAGTATTTCAGCTTCAGATGAACTTCATGGTATAGTTTGTTATTTTTCTTCAGGCATTATACGTTGAGGTGTCTAGTATTTTGTTGTGAGCTCATATTGCCCTTGGGGAAATCAGCTATTCTGTATATAGTGATATGGGACATATTTTGGAGCCTAAATTCTGGTCTGTGTCTGCCCTAGTGAATTTAAAGACATAGAAAGCAGAGAGGCATAGGCATCACTCACATAAGACAGACATTTGATTGCCACTCTACCAAGTAACTCTTCAGGTTAGATTTCGTATTTGGCATTTAGAAGCAGCACTTTCATTTACAATCCACCAGCCCTTAGAGATTAGAGTGAGAGTGGTAGCAATAATTGCTGAAGGCAGCTAGGCCTTTCACAAATAATTTCATCAACTCTTCCCCCACAAAGAGATGCCTGACATGACCTTGACTAGGCTTGCAACTTGAGCTTTAAGATCATGACTTTCTTTTCTCTTTTTTCTCATAACATAACTCATATGTTGCATCTCTACACAGAGAAGGATTTACTGGAGTTACTACTATCCCTCCATTGCATAAACTTTCCTCCTAAAGTTTTTTCTCTATTATTCAAAACAGTGTAGCTCAGCATCTTTTATTGGAACCCTTGATTTATTTTGCATAGCCAATGTTTGGGATGCTCTCTGCTTAATGGAACACTATCATCTTAGGGTTCTTCCATGCACATTACAAAACTAGCAAAGGGTTTGAAATCAAAACTTCTCAATTATATTCCTATCAGCATGTAATATTCAGCCCTTCTTAGAAGAGAGGAAGCACTGCAATCAGCAGGCCCAGCCCTGCATTTTGCAGAGTTAATGGCAGGAGTACAAATGGAGGCACAGAGATATATCTAAAGATTTAGCACATATAAACAAACTTAACAAAGGCTGTGAAATAAGATATCTTCTATCCTCTTTAATTGAAAATTTATACATATGTGTGTAGAGCAATTTTTAAATAGCTTTAAAGTTAAACATAATGAATAAGGTTGAATTTAATAATTTTGGGGCACATATGAGTGTTTTGCTGGTGATGTTTGAATGGGTAATAAAATAAAAACACAATTTGTAAAATTTTATGCTCTTATTCTGTGCATATTATTTTTTCTTGCTTTTATTTTTATGTCAGAAATTATTTGGGTACATTAAAGATCAAATACTTTATAATCAATTGAAAGTGGTGATCCAAAAGTATAAAACTATAAATTTATTCAAAGTAGACAAATACTGAATTATAACAGAGGCAAATTAAAATTAATGTTGAAATCAAAATATTATAAATAATTTAATGTTCTCAAGTAGTATCATTCCAAAATCTTAAAAAATTATGTTAGAATTAAAATAAAAATGTAATTACAGTAGTTAAAACCTTCAGGGAAAATGCTTAAATTGCTTTATCTATTTTTCAAAGTTTAATGAAATCTTACTGACTATTGTAAAAAGGAAATTATGAACAAAACTCGTTCAATACCTCTCTGGCTGACAATGTAAAGAGATTTGGCATAACATTTTACCAATACTTTGTCTAGAAAAAATACGAATACACATTTAAGATCATAATTTATTATGAATGTTTCTCAGCATCATGTGAAATTGAAAATGTTAAGTTCACTTGTTATTACCCTCTGGAACCATGAATAAAACATAAAGAGATGAGGAGTGGGAAGAGGAAAAGGAAGGGTAAAAGATGTCTACCACCACTGGAAGGTGATTTCAAAGTTATGAATGAATAAATGCATTAAATACTTTGTCTTTTTTCTGATGAAAGAAGTTCTTTCACTCATTCCTCCTGATGCTCTGAAACAGTGTGCATCATCCAAATTAAGAGGAACATAACTGAAACACCTTCATAGGTTTTGGGAGAGTCACCCTCTATCAGTCTGTTCTCACACTGCTCAGACATACCTGAGATTTGGAAATTTATAAAGCAAAAATGTTTAATTGACTCCCAGTTCCACATGGCTGGGGAGGCCTCACAATCATGAGAAGGTGAAGGAAGAGCAAAGTCATGTCTTATATGGTGGCAGGACAGAGAGCATGTGCAGGGGAACACCCCTTTATAAAGCATCAGATCTCGTGAGACTTATTCATAATCATGAAAACAGCACAGGAAAGATATGCTCCCATGATTCAATTACCTCCCACTGGGTCTCTTCTATGACGTGGGAATTATAGGAGCTACAGTTAAAGATGTGACTTGACTGGGGGACACAGCCAAACCATATCACACCCTTTCATTTGAAAATACAGGGATAGAGCTAGGAAGAATTTTCACTGAGGCCTAATCATTGCTAGTGGTGAGAGTAGCTGTTTAGAGTTATAAGTCTTTTCTATACCAGATATAAGCTCCAGATTTCCAGTTTTAAAAAAAAAAGTTAACCATTTATTTTTTGTTTTGTTTTGATTTTCAGATGGAGTTTCACTCAGTCGCCCAGGCTGGAATGCAGTGGCACAATCTCAGCTCACTGCCAAAGTGCTGAGATTACAGGCATGACCTTTTTTTTTTTTTTTTTTGATGCATTTATTTTTATTTCTTGGTAATATGTGGAGACTTCTAAGAAACCCAATCCCCTTGTCCTAGCCTGAAGATAATGCTGAAAAACATTTTTTAAAAATATCAGTTGTGACATGAAACATTTGTAATAATGGTTAGCACATAGTAGTTGACTAATACATGTTTTTGAATAAATGTTTATTATTGTTGTCATGTGATTTTAGGTATAATGCCTAATAGATATACAAATTCTAATTCTGATTTGATATTTTGCTAATTAGTATTCATACAATTTTATGATGGAAGATAATTCTCTCTGGATCACTCAAATGTTTGCAAGTTTTACACACAGAAGCCCTGACTGCCTTTTTTCTATCTTTACAGAAATGTTTGTACGGCAAACAGCCTTAAAAAAATAAGTCTTTTCCCACAGAAGCCAAAAGCTGGTTCACTTATTTTCCAGTTTTAATAAAGAGAGTTTCTTCCTCTGGAGCAAAGGTAGACATGTTAACTTACATTATAAAATATTCAATTACATAGTATCAGTTTCCCTTGCCTATAATACAACCTACTGCTTGTATAGCTATCATCTAGCCCTCTTCATGTTTTTCTGTGTGTATTGGAGTTTGGGGAACCAGCACAAGAAAAATCTGATGCTCTGGTTACTGCTATTGCTGTGAGTAATAAATTTATTTGACTGTGACCCTATAGTCTCATTTTTACTGCCAGCATCCATGAAACTGTGACATAACTAGCTAGATAGGAAGTAGTGTGAGATCTCAGACCAAGTACAGCTTTCCTGGTAAAGACAGGCTCATGATACTGATAGAGGCATAGCTTTAGCAAGAAGAAAGGTAAGGTCATCACAAGCTGAAAAATGGAACTTGAGGAAAACCCATGAAGATCATTATAGAAAAAGTTGATAATATTGTGTAGTCCACTGGGTATAAAGGGTCCTTCACTTAATTGCCAATTATGAGTTTTGAGACCATTGTGTATGCAAATACATATTTTTAAATACATACATATATTTATGTTGTCAGGAATAATATGACAATAAATTTAATTAAAAATAGGCAATATATTTGAAGACATATGTCCCAATACAGGATAAATGAATGACCAATAAGCAATTGGAAATGTACTCAATAATTCATCATTAGTAAAATGCAAATTCAAACCACAATGAAATACTATTAAAACAACAATGAGCTACTACTGGACACCCACTAGAATCTTTAACAATAAAACACTGAAAATACCTACTATTGACATTTTCATTAATTGTTTGTGGGAATATAAAAGAGCATAATAACTTTAGAAAATAGTCTGGAAATTCCTTATAAACATATGCTTAACATATAATCCGCTAATTCTATTCCTAGTTCTTTGCCCAAGAAAATGCAAAAATCTGTCAATACAAGTACAAAGTGTTTAAGATGGCTTTCTTTAAAAACAGCCAGAAATTGGAAACTTCCCAAATGTGCATCAATAGATAAAAAGATAAACAGATTGTGTTACATCAAAACTTGGTTTACTGCCCCAAAATAATTAGGAATAAACTACTGATTCACCTAATCCAAATCAATCTCAAAAATACTATGTGAGTGAAAAATGCTAAGTGCAACTAAGTACTCCCTGGATGATTCCATTTATATGGACTTCTACGAACGGCAAAATTAGTCTATCTTGGCAAAACATAGACCACTGGTTACCTGAAACTGGTAACGTGAGGGATGTACTACAGAGAAACGTGAGAGAACATTTCAGGGCGATATGAACGTTCTATATCTTGACTGTGGTGGTACTGTACATTTGTCAATACCAACTGAGCTTTAATGTTTAGATCATGTATGTTTTATTGCATGTAGATAATACTTCAAAATTTTATTTTTAAAATTGAATGAGTTTATGTCAATAAAATGAATGGTCCAAGGACAAAAATGGCAATTTAGAAAGAGTGTCTGTTTTTTTAAAAATAATTTTTAAAACAAACTTTGCATTTCATTCTAAATACTTAATCAAAACACACCACTTAGAAGAATCAAAGGGCCGTTGTTGTTTAGCCAAAAAAAAAAAAAAAGCAGAATTGTGTTATACAAAGAATCCCTTGAAAAGTACAGTGCATATTAGAAACAAGAATAAATAAAATAGTGAGAATACCAAGGTATACATTTTCATGTTTTTTATTTAATATCTGTTTCCTTCTATGAAACTAAAACTGTCTGAGGTCAGATAACTTTTTTCTTATTTGTTGCTAGTGCTTGGCACACTGCTTGACTTACAGTAAGAAATCAAATTGTCATCTGTCACCTGAATGGCTATGTCAGTATCTAATTTTATTTCTTCTAGATGAAAATAATATTTCTTGGTGTTACAGGCAGAGAGGCTCTTTTTAGATCAATTTTACAAAATGGTATCAGTTAAATTGTCCAAATTTACCTTCATTATCTGTAGGCATTGGCTGCTGCTAGGACCATTTATGGGTCACCATATAAGTCCACAGGCATTGGCACCTCTCACAGAGCTTCGACTCTACGTATTTGACCATTACTCAAAGAGTTACAAAGCCATGGAAAACAAATTCAACAATTGGCTCTCAGACAAAGCTTGCACTGGAGAGAAAAAGAAGATATGAAGGTCAACAATTTACGGTGAATATAATTACATTTCACATAACTAGAGTTGATGCTATTATAGAAGAAATGACACGGCAGTGAGGTTTTTTCATCATTTTATATCTTGCCACTCTCTTATCAGTGCTTATTTCACTTTTCACTAGTTATAAAATTGACAGCATTTGCTGTAGTTTGTACAGCTTTTCAGGACAGGCAATTTTAAGATAGTTTTCCTGAGTGCCTGGTTGAGTTAGTACAGAAGAACTGTATTATAAGTAATATGTTCAGATTTGGCAAATTATCAAAAGTACCAACTAGATTTGCCCTGTGATCAAAAAGTAGCCCAAAATTGTGGGCTAAATGATAAAATACAGGAGAAATGAAAAAAAGTATTTTTTTCGGACAACCTAAGACAATAGAACATAAATTTAATTCTTTGCTAATAGGTATCTATATGTGTGTATATATGCAAAGGAATAAATTTTCTTAGGTTGAATGAAAGAATTATTCTATTTCCTCTATTTCATCTTCTGTCCCATAATTTGAGGCTACTTATGGTCACACTGCAAATCTATTTGGAACTTTTGATAATTTGCCAAATCTGAACATGTTACAGTTATAGATAATATATATGACTGTATTATTATATGACTATAATCATGTATATATATATACAATACATGACTACCAAATATATATTATATATATATAAAACTATATAATATAGGAGTTTTATATATATATACATATATGTACTAAATATATGTAATATAAAATACTGAATCAATGTATAGTAATGAATATAACTGAAGGGGTTCATCTTGAAACTTAATTGAGTTATGTCTGTCTGTATCATGTATCTTCTTACATTTGGAACTGAACTGGTAAACTAGGATTTAACAACCCTTATCCAAGGACTCAATTTGAGAATGCAGCTTCCTAAGCTGAAAGTAATCTCTTTGAGTAGCTTTGATAGGGGAAATGATACCACTTTTAACTGTCAGTTTTTCATCCATTGTCACATCTCACTTAAATCACTCGGATTCTCTAAACAAGTGCTTGAGGTTTATTTCAGAATATTTCTAAAATATTTCAATTTCTATTGAACATATCATCACCTGGTGTGGATAAGAAAGGAGTGAGGGTAAGGCAGGTGAAGAACCAAGCTAGAAAGCAGGGAATGTGCATTGTTGCTTTAACGAATCTCTACTCTCACAGACTCAATACCACATTAATGATATGTGTTCGTCCATTTCCCGCACAGCCTAACACCCCAAATTACTCAACTTACCACACCTTCAAAACCTGCTATCAGCAGAGTTGCTGAAGAAATTCTGTCATGTATAGGCATGCATCACTATTAAACTTACAAATGATGTAATTTCTCAGAACTTATTTGCATATAAGGAATGCAGATTTCAGCTGAAGAAATACAGTTAGAGTACATGATTTCAGACATCAGTGAATTTACAAATTTATGACAAAATCATGAATGTAGCTGCCTAAATCAATTCTTTACTAAAGAGTGACTTCCCATGAAAATAAGACTTCTAAGAAATGACTGCAATTGGACAATCTTCATAGTGTGCGTATATTCTGGGACAGATGACCCAGGTATGAACCTCATTTTTAGTAGCTCCACTTCATTTACATAAATCATTTGACACATTAAGCTGATTTAAACCAAAAGTGGAAATATTTTTATCTTTTGAATATATTTTTAGCATAAGTCTCCCTGTTTTAAAAGTAGGGAACTTGAATGATTGAACAATAGTTTGAAGGAATAAATACAATATTTTCAATATTTTTTTAGAGATAATGCATAGAATTGCAGACAAGTAAAAAATCTATGTAGTTGGACTGCTTCAGTGAGATTCTAACAGCATAAATTCTTACTGGTAGTGTGGCCTTGGGCATGTTATTGTACAAACCATCTGTGCCTCAGCTGCTCATTTGTAAACTCCTTATTTATCCTCTTTAGTAAACTGGAGGTAGCAATAGAATTCTGATCATTGAATTATTGTGAGAATGAAATGTGTTAATTCATGTGGAATGTGTAACATGTGGGTGGTACAAACAAAACACTGAGTTAATGTCAATCCTTATCTTTCCTGGGCAGGATACATTTAATATTGAGGGGAATGGTCATAGCTGCTAGCTCGACTGAGATGATTAATGAAGTATACTTAAATTGAACAGTAAGGTACTTGCACAGTTTTCATCTTTTCTAAATACTTACAAAATCACATGAGATGTAACTGCTTTTCACAGGTGTGGAAACAGGCTCTTGGAAGCCAGGAAAGTCAAAGTCACATGCTAATAAGCAGTTAAGTTGTGACTCGAACTTGAAATTTCTAGGCTAGAATGCCTTCTTATAAACCACAGTTGCTGTCCCTGAAGTATACTGTCCTGCTGAGCTGGGAATGAAGAGGCAATTGTTATGAATGAGAAGCATCCTCATGGCATATCAAGGATTTTAATGTACCAAACACACCAGACTTTATTTAGGTATACACTTGTCCCCCGAGTCTGATGAGATTGCTGTGGCAATCACAGACTGAGTGTGACCTTAAACCTTCAAAGACCTGAGAGCCAGTTATGCACCCTCCGTGCTCTGTACTCATAAGAATCACATTTTGATTCTAGCTGCAGTCAGAGAAAACTAAGTTAATAAGACATTACTGACCTCAAAATGTATCCAGGAAATTGAGTTAAACTTTGATGTGAAGGTTAAATTGACCTTTAACAGAACGGTTCTCTAATTTTTCTTCTTTTCCCTTTTCTCTGTGTGCCTTGTCTCTATCTACCTTTCCATTTATCATTGTCTAAGGGCATTATTTCATCTTTTTTCTAAGCCTTTCTCTCTTTTATCCTTTTTCTTTCAACCTAGGCTTCACATATCTTATTTCCTTTAAAAATTGTGTTCTGTGAACTCTCTTCCCATATTTATCTTGCACTTTTACTCTTGTATTTCTATTATATTTCATATCCTTGAGAACTTAGTAGGTTTTTAGGAAAATTGCTTAAGATTTTATAGTTTTAGGGCTTGTAAAATAGTTGGAGATTAGTTTATTTTTTTATTTTACCACAAAGCCTCAAAAGTTGAGTAACTTTTTTAAAAAGATAAACAGTTTGCTAGAAGATAGATCACTTAATTCATTTATATTTCTATAGTTCCACTGCTATATATTATTTTACCAATTTCTTTATCATGTTTAGGCCACTTGAAATGCCTTGTTTTCAGGGTTTGCTTCAGTGTCTACTATTGTCTGCCTTTATTTTTTATTTTTTTGTATTGACATTTTGCAGATTAGGGATCATCTTATTGATATTACTCAATGCTGTTCTTTACTGAACAAAGTACTTAAAAAGTACCTTTCGTATTGATATTAAAAAGACGTCGTGGTAAAGTGTTTTTTTAAACTAGTAATCTTCATTTTTTTATTTCACAGCAAAATTGAGTGAGGAGTACAGAGAATTTCCTTATCCTTCGTATCCCCATACACATATACAACCTTGCTCACTATGGATCATCCACCAGTGTGGCATATCTGGTACAGTGAATGAACCTATATTGCTACAGGGTTATCATGCAAAGTCTGTAGTTCACATTGAGGTTCACTGATGGTGTTGCACAGGCATGGGTTTTAACATACGCATAAAGACATGTGTCCACTACTATAATATATATTCAACAGAATAGTGTCTTGCATCTGTGGTTTTATGCCTGGTATTAATTTGACAAAATTCTTACTGTTGCTTCAAATATTGCTTCTTTTCCTTTTTCTCTTTCTTTTTCTAGTTTTCCCATTCAGTATGTTTAGCACTTTGGAGTTCCATAGTTCTTGACTATTGTTTTTATCTATCTTTCCCCTCTTTGCTTTTCAGTTTTGGAAGTTTCTATTGTCATATCCTCAAGCTCAGAGATACTTTTCTCAGCTGTGTCTAGTCTGCTAACGTGTCCATCAAAGACCTTCTTCATTTCTGTTACAAAATATTTATCTCTAGCATTTCTTTTCAATTCTTTCTTAGAATTTCCATTTCTCTGTTTACATTAGCTGTCATTATTTCATGTTCTCTTGTGTTCCTACTAAAGACTTTGCATCTTAATGAAAGTTTCAGAATATCCTCGATTTGATGATTCCAACATTTCTGTCTTGTCTGTCTCTGGTTATGATACTTTCTCAGTGTCTTTAAGCTGTGTTTTATTTTTATCTTTTAGTATGCCTTGTAATTTGTTATTGAAAAATGAATATGATTTACAGTGTTAAAGTGACTACAGTAATATAATGGTAATGTTTTTGTAGAGAGGAATCATTCACTATAATCCTTAAGTCATATTCTCAAGCTTTGGTGTGGGCTCTTTTTCTGTCTTATCTATATTCATTATTACATTTATATAGTCTTAAATCTATTAAAAGTATAATACACTCAGCAAAAAAAGCTAAATAAAATAGAATTCCGTTCATTTCTATGCTTAATAAGGAAAAAATACACCGTTTATTTATTTTGTCTTACTACAGAAACATAACTGCCATGAAAGGATCTAACCAAAAAATTTTGATGATGATAATTGTGGTGATTACGATAGCAGAAGTGTGAAAAAAGAAAGGAGACCTGTGGATAAGTATTATTAATTTAATAGATCAAAAATGGAAGGATTTGGGGAAAGAATTTAATAATTTAAGTGGAAAACATAAATAGTAAATATAAGTGTTCCATAAAACCTGACTTTTTGTAAATATTAAAGACCACTATGGCTTTTGTTCAGTAAGTTAAAGAAGAGACGGCTGAAAATAAAGCCCAAAAGATAGGCAAGAAAAATATGATTTTAGATCACAGAGTATATGTGAAAGATTTTGCATTGGATTATAAGCACATTCAGAGGGCCACTTTGAAAGGTTTTGATATGTGGAATGAACTAATCTGAATTACTTATTTTTTTAAAAAAAAAACTGCTCAGGTGCTGTGTGAAAAATGCATGGTGATGGAGTGGAGTAAAACTACCGCAGCATTTGAATCTATTTCCATATATGGGAGCAAAATCAATTCCAGCTGGAACTGAGTTTCCTGCAGAAATTTATTCAATGCACTTCAGAGGGATTTCAGAAAATAGCATTTTGTTATTAACAGAATTCTTTATTACTGCAAATAGCAAACAACTGTGTAAATCTTCAGAAATAATATGTTCACAATTTGAATACATTTGCAATTGAAAACCAGAATTCAATTAAGCCTACATTCACCAAAATATAAAATATTTTATGTGATAATATGAGCAAACAAATGCTTGATTGTAAGACTATAAAATCTATTTAAATGTCAAGAGTAATATTTATGAAATTAATCATCTGAGTCACTAGATATTATCCTGGGGCTGTGGATACATTAATGTAATGATTATATTATGCTCTTATCACTGAGAGAATTGAGCTAAAAATGGTTAAAAGTAGTTTTCAAAATTGGGAAGGGGAGTGAAATTACAGTTTTAAAGATGGAAGTCATATCTGTCAATAATGTCAGTCAAAACCAGTCATCTTTGATACAGTATCAGATGTTAAGAAAATTAACATCTGATATCTGTAGATGTTTACTGACACAATTGTTCGCTAACCTGTTATACCCTGACATCATAGTCAAGACTTACCTCAGGATGTTCTATTTATTTTTAGATCAAGAGGGACTGTGTCTTAGACTAGGTAAAGAAATGAAGAATGTGCCAAAAGTATTTCAGGCTTTATTTCACTAAGAAATCTGGTTCCAGTGACTAGTAATTCTGGCAGGTATTTTTTAAGATAATTAACCATAATCCCTTATATTCAGTGGTGACTAATTTACATTGTCAAAGATACACTGTGGTTTGGCATGTGATAAAGTGATCTTAAACTACTCTTATGATACTGCCAATGACTTCAAGTTATTATGACATGTTTTGTGAGTCCAATAAAAAAGGAGATGAAAGAAATGACCTGTTCAAGCATGAAAGACTCCCTTATTTTCCTGACATTTCAATATTGTATTGCTTTTGTCAATGTTATTTCTGGAATTGCTAAAGTAAACCATGGTCTAAAGCCTATAGGAGTGACTATTTTACTACATTGCATATTTCTAATTTTTAATATACCATATCTAATTTAAGTGTATTATAAAATGAAAACAAACAAACAAAAAAACTTCAAAATAAGCCAGCAATAAAATAGTAAGCAAGAGTTAGTATTTATGAATAAAACTTTCTGCTGAATTTGTGTTTTTAACTTAAATGTCCTCAATTTTATTTTGCATCATATAACCTTTTAACTTAGTAACAGAAGCCTCAGAAATGACTGGTTACACTGAAAGAAAATGGCATAATGGCATTGTTTTATACTTGAATGCAAATTCATTTCCAAGTACATTAATCTTGCTTTTCATTCAGTAGAATTTTTCCTCTGAGGCATTTGCAGTTTGTCAGTTCTTCACTAAGGCAGATATATGTTGTGCAATATAATATACTTTCCTGACTGCATTTCAAATTAACCTTTTTCTATCAATTCTAAAATGTAATACTTGACCACTAAAGGTGCTATTAACATCTCTGGGGTTCAGTGCGTTATTAAGCTTAAAGCAAATCAACGAAGTTCATATTAAGATCAGATTAAAGATTTATACTTGGTAAAAGGTTAAGCAAATTTCCATGCTTTTTGATATTTTTAATTTGCATCTTTAATAAGCTGTAGCATCAACAGAGCTGCTGGTTTCGTTTGCAGATGTTTCAGCACAGAAAATCTTCTCCCCACCCCCCACAGTGTCAAAATATTCTAGGTTAGAAGTTAAAAGTCTCTGGAGCACCAACACATGTAAGCCACCAAATTTTAATACTTTAAAGAACTCCAGACTTGATGATGATACCTTTTTGCCCTCATCTCTCTTTCTTTACCTAATGCCTTCTTGTCCACTGTTACTGACCTCCCTTGTGTATTCTGACCTAGAAGCAGACATCCTATGAATTTCTTAACATAAAGAAAAGGACTGGACCTTAGCAGAAACTTGAGCATTAACTCCAGACCACCAGAGGATTCTTCTGTAAGATTTTCTAGTGAGTAAATGCAGCTTTCAAAATTGTCTAGTTTGCCACTGAGGATCATTTAGACAATGAGGCAGTCTGTGCTTTAAATTTTCTTCAGTGGCTAAAAGTACTCCTTTTCTCACTAGGTGTTAAAGCATACACTTGAAGATGGACTTATTTAGGTCACTAGGGCATCCTAGAGCCAATTTGCAGCAGGAGGGTGTTAGGACACCATATTAACTCTTCAGACTGTTAAGATGCCATTTCATCTGCACAAGTCAATGCACTCTTCAAACTACCTATTTTCCACTAGGGAATTTTGCAATCAACTGGAATGAAGAGTTAAGTAAGTATTTTCTTTTTAAGATTCTGCCCCAAGAGACAAAAATATGACTTCAAATAGAAAGTCTTAATAAAAAAGAGTATTATTTCAGTGATTATATTGGAGGAGACCAGTCAGAGTGCTTCAAGTATATCTATGATGGAGTGTTTTTGTGTAAACTGTCTGTTCTTCGTATTCACCCCTAAACTTTTAGTTTTCAGGCCTGTTTATATTTGACATTACTTTTTTTATTAAATGAACTTCAAATGTGAATTTAAGGCAAGGAGAGAACTATCTTAAATACTTGAGAATTCACAGATGCTTTCTTGGAAGCGCTGTGTTCTATTAATCTTGAAGCAAAAATCTAACTATAGCACTTGGAGGTTGCTATATTTTGAATGTGTCTCCAAATTTAATGTGTTGTAAACTTAATCCCCAGTACAACAGTGTGGAGAAGTGGGTCCTAATGGGAAGTGCTTAGGTCATGGGAGCTCCCTCCTCATGTACAAATTAATGTCATTATCCTGAAAATAAGTACACTATCCCAGGAGTGTATTTTTCATAAAAATGAGTATGCCTTCCTCTTGCCCTCTCTCAGTCTTACCCTCTCTTGTCCTTCCATCTTCCACCATGGCATGACACAGTAAGAAGGTCCTCACTAGATACCAGCTCTATGCTGTTGGGCTTCCCAGCCTCAGAACCATGAGCCAATAAATTTATATTCTTTATAAATCACCCAGCTTAAGGAATTTAATTATAGCAGCACAAAAGAACTAAGGCTAAAAGGCAAAAATCAAATAACCATGTCAAGATATACAGTCAAGTGAGTTTCTGTTGAGTCCAAATATAATGTGTGCCAGTATCAAATAGTCAATGAATGCTGTCTTACTTTGTACCATTCATTTGCATAATCAGGTACAATGTCGATGCTGATATCATTTTTTGGAGCATCATATATTAACTTAACACCAATGGGTTAAACTGAGTTTTAATGACAAACTGAAAGCTAAGTGATCATGGAAGCTATGGGTCTATAGTTTAAAAATAAGCAAAGAATAGATAAACTGTTTAACCACACACACACACACACACACACACACACACACACACACACACACACACAAATACACACTTGCAAACATACTTAGAGCCAAAAGCATACTTGTATGTATGGGAGAAGAGAAAGTGGTAAAGGAAATAAATGTGTTCATGTCACTTTTACTCGTCTTCATAATCTGGTTTTTCTGCAAGAATAATAGTTTGAAATTAGCTTCAGTTTCTTTTTGATCCCTGAAAACTTTTATAAAGAGATTCTTTTAAAAAACAAAATAAACGTGTGTATCTTTCAGTATTTTAAAGAATTATATTTATTGAATGACAAAGACATTCTTAAATTGGAAATTACTATGAAGGAAACTATATTCTGGGGTTGGTATGTCTAATTTTGTATGTGGATGTGGGTATGTGTGATTTTGGGAATGAGAACACATTGTGGTTAAGTCCTTGGTCTCTAAAACCAAACTACCAGTATTTAAAACTGACTTCAGTAACTTACTAGGCCTATGACATAGTCAATGTATTATTGCCAATATGTTTAAATTTTCTCATTTTCAAAGTGATGATAATATTAAGACCTGGCTAACTTCAGAACACTTTAGTGAGAATTAAATGAGTTATTTGCAATTTTTTTTTTGAGACAGAGTCTTGCTCTGTTGCCCAGACTAGAGTGTAGTTGCACAATCTTGGCTCACTATAACCTCCGCCTCCTGGGTTCAAACAATTCCCTGTCTCAGCCTCCTGAGTAGCTGGGATTATAGGCACCCACCTATACACCAAGCTAATTTTTGTATTTTTAATAGAGATAGGGTTTCATCATCTTGGCCAGGCTTGACTTGAACTCCTGACCTCGCGATCCACCTGCCTTAGCCTCCCAAAGTGCTGGGACTACAAGTGTGAGCCACTGCACCCAGCCATATGCAAAGTATTTAAAACAGTGCTTGGTGCATAAAAATTGCTGAAAGTTATCAGATGTAAAACTGATAAATTAATAGTACGAATTCTAAATATTTTCTTATGTTTTATTTCTTTCCTAATAATTCTGATTTCAGAAATACTCTGAGATAATTCTTTAGTACATAATTAAGGTCGCATTCAAAGGCCTATGTAAAGTCTTTCTTGTTTGCTCCAATGCAAGGAAATCTCTTTTTTTCTAAACCTCTCTATCATATGTAAATTTTTGCACAATGTCCCTTGCAACATATATCAAGTTTTAAAACCTGCTATCAATTCATTACGTCTTCAATAAAATTTTAGTCCCTCTTTCTTCAGTGAAAGTCTATCTCTTCTTATATTGAACCTTGTAAAATGATTAACAGCTAGGCATAATCATCCATATAATCCTATACTCAAATCTTGATGTCCGTTACCTTGTGGTTTTTTCTCTGCAAACTACAAAACCATAAAAGGTTTCCTGGTAATTGTTTCACCCAAAATCTTTTTACTGCATTGTTCAAATAATAATTATTATTAGGAAAAATTGATGGAAGAAAATCACAAAGTTAAGTTGGAAAATACACGGATAGCTAGTATCAACAAATGTGATTTAATACAAAGGTTTGTTGGTTTACTTGGCTTTCAATTGAATTCTTATCTTTATGAACACATGATCAAATGTTTTCCTTAGAATTTTTCTTTTTCTTTTATTTTTTCTTTTTGAGATGGGGTCTTGCTTATCACCCAGACTGGAGTGCAGTGGTGAGATCTTGGCTCACTGCAACCTCACTTCCTGGGTTCAAGCCATTCTCTTGCCTCAGTCTCCAAGTAGCTGAGATTACAAGCATGCACCACCATGCCCAGCTAATTTTTGTATTTTTTGTAGAAATGGGGTTTTACCATGTTGGCCAGGCTAGTCTCCAACTGCTGACCTCAGGTGATATACCTTCCTCAGCCTCCCAAAGTGCTAGGATTACAGATGTGAGCCACAGCGCCCAGCCTTTCTTTTGAATTTGAAAGGAACTGTGAAACCTTGAGGACAAGATATATTTGCAAATGTGTGTGCCCAGTGGCTGAGGTACAATAGGTTTCAAATGAAGATTATAAAATGGGTCTAGGATATTTTTTTCTGTACTATTAGCACATGTGTCCCAAGGAACATGTTTTTAAAAGGATGTTAATAATTGTCAAACACAAGTGGCAGATTAAATACATTTGAACAGGTTGCTTAAAGAATTTATCAGAGCCTGGGAGTCATATCTTTTAAAGTAGATGAAAATATGCATTTTTTTGTAAAATGTAGATGATCATAAATTTTTTTCGAGAACAGCTTGTAAAATTACTAACAGTTTGGATTTGAAATCTTAAACAAGCATTTTATATGTAACCTTAACAGGATTTAATATTGCTAGAAAAAGAGAACTTTATACCAGAGCGTATTTATTAGGAAAGAAAATAAAAATAAACATAAGCAAGAATAATAATTTATATTTTTTACATAGTTACATAATAACATTAAATTAATCTGATGTGTCCTTCATTTTAAAATAACATTTACATTTAAAATGTGCGTGCCTTCTGACCTACTAATTCAACTTTCAGGAATGTTTCCAATAAATATGTGTGAATGTCTTCTATACACGTGTCAAATTCTATGTACAATATCTGTTGCAACATTTTTTGACTGAAAAAAATAGTAAAACCAACCTGGATATTCACCAATAAGGAAACAATGGGAGCAGTATGATAATTTCATAGAATGGAATTACTATGTGGCTTGAATTTAGTACTAATAAATGATTCAATAAAGTTTCAAGATTCAAACACAACATGAATTAGTGAGTTGTATTTCTATACACTAACAAAAAACTGAAAAAGAAACTAGGAAAACAATTTAATTTACAGTCACATGGGATAAAATACCTCAAAATAAACCTAACAAAGAAGGTGAAAAACTTGTATAGTAAAAACTGCAGAACACTGATGAAAGGCGTTAAATAAGACACAAATGAAAAAACATCCAATGTTCAAGGATTGGAAGGCTATTTCTAATAATATCCCTTCTACCCAAAGTGATCCATAGATCTAATACAGTACCTATCAAATTTCCAATGGCATTTTAAAGAAAGTGAAAAAGAATTTAAAATTCACTTGGAACTGTAAAAAAAACTACAAATAGCCAAATCAATCTGGAGAAAGAACAAAGCTGAAATCATCACACTTCCTTATTTCACAGTATATTAAAAAGCTAAAGTAATCAAAACAGTAAGGTATTAACATAAAATCAGACATATAGACCAATAGAATAAAATAGAGAGCACTGAAAAAATCTACACATACACAGTCAACTGATCTTCAAGAAGGAAGCAAGAATATACAATAAAAAAAGAGAGCCTCTTCAACAAAGGATGTTTGAAAAGTTGAACACCCACATGTAAATGAATGACATTAGACCCTTATGTTACACCATACACAAAAATCAGTTCAAATTAAATTGAAAAGATAAACATAGAATTCCATATTATAAAACTCATTTAATAAACGTAGGCGAACAGCTTCATGATATTGCTTTTGGCAGTAATTTTATGGATATGATGTCGAAAGCACAGGCAATGAAAACGAAATTTAAAAAGTCATCAAACTAAAAAAAAATCTGCATAACTGAAGAAAAAAATCAAGAATGAAAAGGTTCCCTATGGAGAAATATTTGTAAACCATGTTTCTAATAAGGGATTGATTTCCAAAATGTATAACAAACACTTATATCTCGCTAGCAAAACAAGCAAAGAAACACACCTAAATAACCTGATTTTAAAATGGGCACAGAATGTGAATAGATACTTCTCCAAAGAAGTACATAAAGCAGGGATATAAGAAGATGGTCAACGTCACTAACCACAAAATAATACTTATCAAAACCACAGTGATGTCTAGCATACCTATCAGGATGGCCTCCAATAAAAAAGAAACAAAAGACGAGTGTTGGTGAGGTTGTGGAAATACTAGAATTCTTGCACACTGCTTGTAGAAATGCAAACTATGAAAAACAATATGATGTTTTATTTTTATTTTATTTTATTTTTGAGACGGAGTCTTGCTCTGTTGCCAGACTGGAGTGCAGTGGCATGATGGCTCACCACAACCCTTGCCTCCTGGGTTCAAGCCATTCTCCTGCTTCAGCCTCCCAAGTAGCTGGGATTACAGGCGCGTGCCACCATGTCCAGCTAATTTTTGTATTTTTAGTAGAGACGGGGTTTCGCCATGTTGACCAGGCTGGTCTCAAACTTCTGACCTTGTGATCCACCCACCTCGGCCTCCCAGTGTTTATATTTTTAAATTAAATATAAATCTGCCATATGATCCAGCAATGCCACTTCTAGGTACTTACTCAAAACAATTAATATTAGGATTTTGAAGCGATATTAGCACTCCTGTGTTCACTGCAGACTATACAAAATAGTCAAGATGTTCAATAGCCTAAGTGTTCATCAACAGGTGAATGTATAAAATAAAGTAGTATATACATACGATGAAATACTTTGGACATAAAAAAGGAATTCTGTAATATGCCACAACATGCATCAACTTTGAGCATATTTTGCTAAGTGAAATAAGCCAATGAGAGAAAGACAAATACTGAATGATTCAATTTATGTGAATACCTAAAATAGTCAAATTTATAGAATCAGAGAGTTGTTTTCAGGGGTTAGGGAGGGAGAAATTTAGAATTACTAATCAGTGAGCATAAATTTTTAATCGAGTAAGATGAATAAGCTCTGGAGATCTGCTATATAACATTGTACTTGGAGTCTACAATAATGTATTATACACCAAAAGTTGGAGGAGAGTGGACTCCATTTTAAATGTTTTCACCACAATAAAACAGAGTTAAATTAAATTAAAATTTTAAAATAGTCAAAGGATCAAAATAGAGATTTTCCCAAAGTAAACACATAAATTGTCCACAGGACATGAAAGATGGTCAATATCACTGTCTAAGAGGCCGATACAAATCAAAGCAAAGAGAAACCACTCCATACTCACTAGGATGGCTATAATAAAAAAGGCAATTTATTCCACGTGTGATTGAGGATATGGAGGAGTTGGAACCCCCCTAGACTGCTTGTGGGAATGCAGAGTGGTGCAGGCTTTCCATTAAAAAATAGTCCAGCAGTTTCTCAAAAAGCTAAACATGGAGTTACCGTGTGATCCATCATTCCACTCCAAGGTATGTAGCTGCATAGTGAAAACATCTTTTCATACAGAAACTTATAAGTCAATGTTTACAGAAGCATTATATGTAATGACCAGTAGGCTGAAATAGTCCAAATGCCCATCTACAGGTTAATGAATAAATAAAATGTAGTATATCCATACAATGAAATATTATTCATCAAGAAAAAAAATGAAGTACCAATATATACTACAACATGAGTTAACCTTAAAAGCATTGTGCTAAGTGAAGGCAGCCAGTTGAGAAGGGCAACTTCTTGTGTAATTCCACTTATATAATGCATTCGGAATAGACAATTCCATGAAAACAGATCAGAGATTAGTGGTTGCCTAGGGCAGAGCAGAATGGGGACTGATGACTTAGTGGCACAGGATTTGTTTTGGAGAAACAAAATGTACTATATTTGATTATGATTATAATGTACAACTTTGTGAAATACTAAAACAAAATTATACATTTTACATGGGCAAACTGTAGTATATGTGAATTATATCTTAATAAAGCTGTTGAAAAAACAAATTATCACTATTTCGGTATAGATTCATCAGAGTGCATATCATGTTTGTTCAAAAGCTGGCTTTTTTCACTATTAGGAAAAGAGCTTACTAGTGAAGGAAACCAAAATATGCCAACCCAAAATATACTTCTTTGGCATATTTCAAGATGGCTATTCAGAGTTTCTGCAAACACAGAAATAGCCCTGTAAAGCTGTCTTCTGCAGGGATTTGCATCTGTAGAGGAAATCTACATTAGGGAAATAAAAAGCAGATACAAATAGGTTTTCTCTGAGGACTCCCTTATCTTCCTTTCCAGGATCTAGGAAGGATTAACTCACAGGCAAAAAGAAACAAACAAACCAACAAAAAACAAAACAAAAAAAACCCTCTAAAAATCTGACACTTTTAAAGGTCTGACAGAAACTTTGAAGAGACAGGCTACCATTTCTTCTCTCTTAGGGAAGTTCGGAGATTACCTGGAAGGTTTTCATATGCATAATAAGACATTCTTCGCTCACCATGTCTTTCCTCCTCTCTCTCTCTTCCACAACCTGTTGCCCTGCTTCAAGACTGTATTCCTTTCTGTAGGGTATAAACATTTCAGTCATCTGACTCTTCTTTAAGTCTCATATTTGCAGGACTCCTTGTCCATGTACACATGAATAAATTTGTCTTTTTCTCCTAGTAATTTGCTTATTGTCAGTTCATTTTCAGTGGGCAGAGCAGAAGTGTTCCCTCTTTGCCCCTGCATTAATATATGTGAAGTCTCTAGTGTGTCTATGTACACTGTTACCCTCTTCTTTGTTTCTTAGAGAGCTTTCCCAATGATTTTATTTAGGGTTTTCATCAAATAGTCAATGTCACCCCAGCAAAGAAGCCTCCTTAATTATTCTATGTAATACATCAATCTGTTTACTTATTCTATTTTACTTTATATGACACTGTGTATCCATACAATATATATTGTAATTAAATTGTTTAAATTTTAGTTATTTTTTTTTCCATTTCTGTTGATTACCTAGAATGATTCCAGTTGCATGGTAGATATTAAAAAATACTCATGGGTTGAATGAATAAAAAAATAGGAGGTCAATTGGACTAGTATAGGTCAATACAAAATAATATGCATAATAAGCATAATATCGTATCATAATATATAAATCGTATCATACTATGATTTCTTATAAAATTTATCTCTGTAGATTGCTGTAACTGGAATGTACTCCTTTTACAAAATTTGCCTTCTTGAATTTTGTCAAATATTTAAGAATCATGTCAAATATCACGTTTTTCAAATATTTTGTTTATTACAAATTGATGTTATATCTTCCCCCTATTAAACTTCAAAACACGGTTCTGTAAACTTATTTGTGTTAAAGTGTGCATATTCAGTCTTATTTTAAAGAGGCTTTTTATTCTTCAAGGCCGCTATGAAATTATAAATACTTTGAATGCAAATACTTTGCTTTATACCCACGAAAATTGGTCGTAGTGGCTATCGCAGAAATTTAACCATAGTTTTTGCATTGAATTAAATTGACCATCTGGAGGAAAAAAGCTTATTTGTTTTATTTTTCTCATTCTTCCTGTAAAAAAAGTCCACCTTTCTAATCCACAGAGAAACATATGCTATAAGGACAGAGAATGTTTGCTTTCAATCCTCTTGCTCTCTCTCTCTCTCTCTCTCTCTCTCTCTCTCTCTCTCTCTCTCTCTCTCTCGTTTGAGACAGAGTCTTGCTCTGTTGCCAGGCACCAGGCTGGAGTGCAGTGGCACGATCTTGGCTAACTGCAACTTGTGCCTCCCGGGTTCAAACAATTCTCCTGCCTTGGCCTCCCAAGTAACTGGGACTACAGGCACCTGCCACCACACACAGTTAATTTTTGTAATTTTTTTTTTAGTAGAAACAGGGTTTCACCACATTGGCCAGTATGGTCTCGATCTCTTGACCTCGTGATCTGCCTGCCTCGGCCTCCCAAAGTGCTGGGGTTACAGGCGTGGGCCACCGTGCCTGTCTGTCTTTTTCTTCTTTAAAAGCAGGCGGGGGGAAATCATTATTCATCATCCCTCACCTCTAGAGTGTCTGGATGTTTATAAAGGAAAAAAAAATCCCTTTAGCTTTCACTGTGTCACAATAAAGATAAGTACTGGAACAAGGGGGAGCTGGCACACTTCTATATTCAAAGTGACAAGAACTCCATCTCCGACATAGAAAACGTCGTGTGCACATTCACAATAATATTAATAGAAGTGAATATTAAAAACTCAACACTATCTTAATAGAACTTTAAAAAAAAGTTATTCTGAGCACAATTAACATAGGGCCTTATAGTTCTTTCCCTAGTTTACTTGGATAACTTTCCCCTTCATTTTATTTAGCTCTTTGATCAAATGTCCCTTTTTTTCCTTTCCCTTACACATAAAATGTTTTGATATTATTTATTTATTTATTTATTAGTTTGCCATGAGCTTATAACTTGGTTAAAAATTGATGTCATATCTTCCTTTTATTAAATTTCAAAATGCAGTTCTATAAAGTTGTTTGTGTTAAAGTATACATGTTCAGTTTATATTAAATAGTTTTTTTTTTTTTTGGTTGATGTGAGGTGCAAACAGAGAGAATGAGCAGTCACAGGAGAGACAATTTTGAAGACAAGACTGAGTATGTATGCTGTACATTAAAAATTATGTGGTTATATTTTAGAAAATTAAAATTGGAAGCAATTAAAATTAAATATTGAACCATGCATTTTTTATTGTTCATGCATGTCTTACAAAGGATGCTTGTAAGAATTAGAAGTGCTGTGACAATGAATACAATCATGAAATGGTTCCATTAAATGTTTTAATCACTTCCAATCTTGACTATTGCAATTAACTCCTTTATTGTCTTCTTAAATTCTTACTCTCTGAGCATTAGGGGGTCCAAAATGTTGCAGAAAAGAATAGTTCTCTTTCTAATTCTAGGGCACAACATCTCGGCATTCTTTTGCTTGTATCCTCTTATGAATTCAGTGACAAAGCGGGAAGTTAAATTTGTCTCATTATATGACTTAGAGAAATAAGTAATGTCTTTGCAGAAAAATGTTAAGAGAGTATAGAAGAGTCATAGCATCAATGAATAAAAAGAACAAACAATTTTTAAAAATAAGAAAAAGAAGTAAAAATTCATACATATAGATTATAAGAAACATGCATGTTCAGAGTTCTGTATAAGAAGTGAAAAGTGAAAAGGGAAACTAACTTCAGAAGATAAAAGTGAAATATAGTCTTGATCAGTATGTTCTATTATACCAGACCTTGAGTTTTGAAAAATAAAAATGTATAAGAGAAACAAAAAGGATAGAGTTATAAATTATCTAAAGTATCTTTCTTGCTTATAAATTATTATTTTTAAAATACAGAGGTAAGATATTTAACATAAATTTATAAAAAATCCATCAATATTTGTGAACCCCAGTTTAGCAAAGACTGCAGACTTACAAAAATACATTAGATATTTGGAGCACAGTATTTTTCTTTTTCTTTTGTGAACATGAAGCACAACAGTAAACTTTTACAATTAAAGCAATGATATTATTTATTTATCTTTTGATTTCATATGGCATTTACTTTTTGTAGTTTTTAATTTCTACATACCTACACTAAATATGATGCTAATGCAAATCTTTGTCATGTGTTCAATCATGTTATTCTTCACATAAATATTAAACTGATGTTATGAGTATGTGATTTTAAAGTTGACATGTGCTTTCTAATTGTGTGTATTATTTAGCACTATTTAATTTGTTTGATTTTCAAATTATAAATATCCTTCATTTCCACCAATATTTTCAGTAAACTGTGTTTAATTGAATATCCACGTAAGTAAAAAAAAAAAAAAAGATTCCAGTGTTTTATATCTCACACAGTAAGATCACTGATATTAAGGCTTTCCATCTAAATTCAATATAATAATTTGAAAAAGTTTTATATTTACTTACTTAATTGCTTTGTTGTTTGCACTTGCTGTGTGCTTTTATACCCACATCTTTGTCATTTGCTGCTTTAGCCTATTTATTGTGTTTTTAATATAAAAATTTTTAGAAATAAAATTTGCTCTTATGTTTTATTTTCCATGCTATGATATTTAAATAGTTACTTGGAAGACGATTAATTTGTTTTTACTATGTCAGAATACATAATTGAGAATTTGCATTTATGAAAGAATTACTAGTTGATTTTTTTTTTTCCTGTACAAGAAAAATAGAGGTCATAAAATATCTGATTTTGAAAAGCAGAGTCGAGGTTTCAGAGCTTTTTTTGGCCTGTGATAATCTTGAGGAACATTAGTTGCTTCCCTTATTCTCCAATGCCTTATAAAGTACTCAAATTAGTCTTGTAACATCTGAAGTAAGGAAAAGGCTCAGTATGATGATCCCCAGCCTGGAGCTATTAATTTAATTATTGATACTTCACAGGTTAACTCTACTTAATCAAGGGGAGAAAAACAGGATGAAAAATATTTTATGAGCACATAATACATGTAAAACTTTTGCCAGCAATTAACTACATTGCTATGGAAAAGAGAGGGGAAGTCAAGAAAAAATATGTCTAAAATAATCACTTAAACATTTGTGGCTAGGCAGTTTTTTATTTGGCCTTCCAGATAACAGCACAATTCTTGTTCAGAATATGTTCATTGTTCTCAGCTACATGTCAGTGACTGGCAGTAATAAAAGTTGCTACACAATATGACTTGTGTCATTTTGTGCAAACTAATTTGTGGTCAAAGGAGAGTCACAAAGCATCCAGCTGGAATATAATTACTTGGTGATGATTATATAAAGAGTCAGTTAAGCCTGTGTCTTTGCAACCCATAAAGAAATGAAGATTTTATACTTATCAAGCTTATTAGATTGAAGTAAGGAAAAAAATTGAATTGTATTGGATAGAATTATCTTTCAAGCAATTACGTAGTCTATCTGATCCACGCTCTGTTATACATTGTAGTCTAAGAACAAGCACTTTCTATAAGTATTTACTTTGTTCTTATACAAAATTTTCAGAGGCTATTAATATTCACAGTAGTATATAATATTATTTTACTCCAATTCCAATGTTTTATTTTACAAAGGGTTTTAATTTGAATACCTTTTTAGAAGAGGCTGAAACAAAGTAAGGAACAAAAGCTTTTTAATTACCAACTTTTTAATTTGAAACTTCTTATATTATTTAATGAATGTCAAACAATGTGCATTCTGAATTGATAAATGAATATATTATACCCATAGTTTCCTAAACTATTATTAAGACATACTTTGATAAATGCTAAGCTAGAGAAATTCAGGATTTATTATTTGGCCCCATATTTTTGCCTGCGCTGGGATTCAAGTTGATTTTTCAGGAGATCTCACCCTGCTAGAGAATCTGAATCCGACCTACCCTAAATTTGTGTTAAGATTTTGAAACACATGATTATCCCTTTGCCCTCACTACCATTAATTACAGTGTACATGTACACAAGCAACTGCATTCAAAGAAACAGCATTTCTTCTTGTGCATAGCTTTCATTCTTGTGAAAAGACAGAGATGATAAAACCAATCAACCAAGAGAACAGACCAGCAAACTATTCAACAGAGAATAACCTATTAATATAACTCATGTATGTGCTACGGTAGAGTGTGCCTGGGTTATTACTGTAGATTAGGTAATATTTTTTTTTTGTTAGAGGGAATGATAAAAGGAGCTAACTATATGCGGCTCAGGGTATGTCAGGACTCAAGCAGGCACACAGAAACAGCAATCTGTATTTTAACCGAAATAATTTAATAAAAGGAATAGGTTAAATATTTAGGCACTGGTAGAGAGTAATGTAACCACCTGATGGGTTCATCTTGCCTGCTGCCCAGATAGAGGTGATTTATTAAGACAGGAGAATTGCAGTAGAGAAAGAGTTTAATACACATGGAATAGATAAATGAGAGACTGAGTTTTATTATTACTCAAATTAGCCTCCCTGAAAATTCAGAGGCCAGAGGTTTTTAAACATAGTTCAGTCATCAGGGAGCTGGGAAATGGGAAGTGCTGACTGGGCTGGCCAGGGATGACATCATAGGGAGGCAGAGCTTGTCTTCTTGTGCTGTTTCTGGGTGGGGGCCGCAAGACAGGATGAGCAAGTTTACCAATCTGACTGGTACTGAGGGACTGTGTTAAGAAAAAAAACTTCTCTTCCAGAGTCAATGAGGGGTGTGGTTTCAAAGACAAGAGTTTCCCAGCACCAAGCCTCCATCCACACCCCCCATCCGCACCCCCATCCTCACATAAAGTCTTTGTCTAGGTTTCCCGGGGCTAGGTAGAAGAATTCAGGTGGGCTTCTTTGTCCAAAAAGCCCGGGAAGGCTCTGGAAGAAGAGGACTCTGTTTTGGACCAAGCAGCCAATCTTTGATCAGAGTCAAAGATCAATCACCCCAGAGGAAGTTTGAAAGAACTCTTCTCATGGGAGGAGAATATGAATGAGGAGGGAATAACTCCAGGGTTAAAATTCCACTGCTCCTTACCTATATGGATTCCTTCTCCAGATTCCCTTCTCACAAGAGAATGGGAGCTTTCTCTTTCTTTCTCTCTCTGCCTAATAAATCGCTTTTCTGCAAAACTCCTTGGGTCCATGGTAATTATTCTAATGGTAAGCTCACCCAGCCTCCAGGGACCCTTTCCCCATTCTTCCAGGTAAGAGAGGCCCAGGACCTTGGATGGGGTACTGGGAGTGTCGTCAGGACACCCCTACTGCCTACCTCGTTACAGTACCAGCTGGTCCATCAGAATGCAGGGTCTAAAAACATACCTGTCACACTAATCTTAGGTTTTACAATCGTTATGTTAGCTATAGGAAGAATAAGGGAGGATAGGAATCCCGTAACCACTGGCTGCTGAGTCATAATTTCAAATCTTATAGCTAATTAGTTTGTTTTACAAAGGCAGCCTGATCCCTAAGCAAGAGGGGGTTTGTTCAGAGAAGTGCTGTTATCATCTTTGTTTTAAAGTGGAATTATAAACTAAGCAGAGCATGAAGGCTCACTCCTGTAATCCCAACAGTGTAGCAGTCTGGGAGGCAGGAGCAGGCAAATTGCTTGAGCCCAGGAGTTTGAGTCAGGTATGATGATGTGTGCCTGTAGCCCCAACTACTCATGAGGCTAAGGTGGGGGATCATTGAGCCTAAGATGTAAGGCTAGAGTGAGCCATGATCAGTCTGGGCAATAGGTTGAGATTGTGTCCCCACAATTGTGTACTCCAGTCTGGGCAATAGGGTGAGATTGTGTCTCAACAAACAAAGAAACAAACAAACAAAAAACTATAAACTATAAATTCCTCCTGTAGTTAGCTCAGCCTAAACTCAGAAATAAATAGGGCAGTTTAGAGGCTAGAAGCAAATGAAGTGGGTTAGGTCAGATTTTTTTCACTGTTCTATTTTTGCAAAGATACTTTCAGTAAGATTGTAAAGAAAATATTGAGCTAACAGAGAAAACTCAGAAAAAAGCAACTACTACCCTTAAGGATAGAGGAAACATGGGAAAAATGGGAACACTCAGAAACTGGAAGCTTGGAGGAGGCGCCCACAGAGTCAACAGAGCACTGCATAGCTGTTGTTGGTACCACAGGAGCTTAGAGGAGGAACTGGCAGAGCTGGTACTCAGACCTCTGAGGACAAGATGGCTGTCGCTGGTACCTCAGAAGGGAATGTATCAGTGTTGTCTTTCTGTATAAAAAACTACCGGGCCGGGTGAGGTGGCTCACGCCTGTAATCCCAGCACTTGGGGAGGCTGAGGCGGGTGGATCACGAGGTCAAGAGATGAAGACCATCCTGGTCAACATGATGAAACCCCGTCTCTACTAAAAATACAAAAAAAAAATTAGCTGGGCATGGTGGCGCATGCCTGTAATCCCAGCTACTCAGGAGGCTGACGCAGAAGAATTGCCCTAACCCAGGAGGCAGAGGTTGCAGTGAGCCGAGATCACTCCATTGCACTCCAGCCTGGGTAACAAGAGTGAAACTCCGTCTCAAAAAAAAAAAAAAAAAAAAAAAAAAAAAAAAAAAAAAAAAAAAAAAAAAAAAAAAAAAAA
>CAUYOR010103562.1:0-15142 GCA_963573925.1 Callimico goeldii
CAGTGGAATGTATCTCAAAATAATAAAAGCTACTTACAACAAACCCACAGTCAATGTCATACTGAATGGGCAAAAACTGGAAGCATTCTCTTTGAAATCTGGCACTAGACAAGGATGCCCTCTCTCACCACTCCTATTCAATATAGTATTGGAAGTTGTAGCCAGAGCAATCAGGCAAGAAAAAGAAATAAAGGGTATTCAAATAGGAAAAGAGGAAGCCAAATTGTCTCTATTTGCAGACGACATGATTGTATATCTAGAAGACCCCATCGTCTCAGCCCAACATCTCCTTAAACTGATAAGCAACTTTGGCAAAGTCTCAGGATACAAAATCAACGTGCAGAAATCACAAGCATTTCTATACACCAATAACAGACTTAAAGAGAGCCAAATCAAGAATGAACTACCATTCACAATTGCCACAAAGAGAATAAAATACCTAGGAATACAACTAACAAAGGATGTAAAGGACCTCTTCAAGGAGAACTACAAACAACTGCTCAAGGAAATAAGAGAGGATACAAACAGATGCAAAAACATTCCATGCTCATGGTTATGAAGAATCAATATTGTGAAAATGGCCATACTGCCCAAAGTAATTTTAGATTCAATGCTATCCTCATCGAGCTACCTATGACCCTCTTCACAGAACTGGAAAAAAACAGCTTAAATTTCATATGGAACCAAAAGAGAACCCACATAAAATCCTAAGCAAAAAGAACAAAGCTGGAGGCATCACACTACCTGACTTCAAACTATACTACAAGGCTTCAGTAATCAAAACAACATGGTACTGGTACCAAAACAGATATATAGACCAATGGAACAGAACAGAGGCCTCAGAGGCAACACCACACATCTACGAACATCTGATCTTTGACAAACATGACAAAAACAAGCAATGGGGAAAGGATTCCCTGTTTAATAGATGGTGTTGGGAAAACTGGCTAGCCATGTGCAGAAAGCAGAAACTGGACCCCTTCCTGATACCTTACACTAAAATTAACTCCAGATGGATTAAAGACTTAAACATAAGACCCAACACCATAAAAACCCTAGAAGAAAACCTAGGCAAAACCATTCAGAACACAGGCATAGGTAAGGACTTCATGACTAAAACACCAAAAGGATTGGCAACAAAAGCCAAAATAGACAAATGGAATATAATTAAACTCCAGAGCTTCTGTACAGCAAAAGAAATGATCATTAGAGTGAACCTGCAACCAACAGAATGGGAAAAAATTTTTGCAATCTACCCATCTGTCAAAGGATTAATGTCCAGAATCTACAAAGAACTAAAACACATTTACAGGAAAAAAACAAACAACCCCATTCAAAAGTGGGTGAAGGACATGAACAGACACTTTTCAAAAGAAGACATATATGAGGCCAACAAACATATGAAAAAATGCTCATAATCACTGGTCATTAGAGAAATGCAAATCAAAACCACATTAAGATACCATCTCACGCCAGTTAGAATGGCGATCATTAAAAAATCTGGAGACAACAGATGCTGGAGAGGATGTGGAGAAACAGGAACACTTTTACACTGTTGGTGGGACTGTAAATTAGTTCAACCATTGTGGAAGACAGTGTGGCTATTCCTTAAGGACCTAGAAATAGAAATTCTATTTGACCCAGCAATCCCATTAATGGGTATATATCCAAAGGATTATAAATCATTCTGTTATAAAGATACATGCACATGTATGTTCATTGTGGCACTGTTTACAATAGCAAAGACCTGGAACCAACCCAAACGCCCATCGATGATAGACTGCACAGGGATAATGTGGCACATATACACCATGGAATACTATGCAGCCATAAAAAACGATGAGTTTGTGTCCTTTGTAGGGACATGGACAAATCTGGAAACCATCATTCTCAGAAAACTGACATAAGAACAGAAATAAACCACCACATGTTCTCATTCATAGGTGGGGGTCGAACAATGAGAACACACGGACATAGGGAGGGGAGCATCACACACTGGGGCCTGTTGGGGGGGCTAGGGGAAGGACAGTGGTTGGTAGGGAGTTGGGGAGGGATAACATGGGGAGAAATGCCAGATATACGTGATGGGGAGGAGGCAGCAAACCACATTGCCATTTGTGTACCTATGCAACAATCCTGCATGTTCTGCACATGTACCCCAGAACCTAAAGTGCAATAAAAAATTTAAAAAAAGAAAAAGAAGTGAGGATGGCATTTGGAGAAAGGATGAAGTAAATGATAGGTCTATTGAGGATACTTTTGGTAGCCTAAAGGGAAATACAAGCTGATGCGTTCAAACGTGCAAATAATTTAGGATGTTCTCTAATTATTGGTAGCAACAATGATTCCTAAGCTTGCCACTCTGCCATTAGCTGCGAACTCCCCTCTCTTCATAATCAACTTACACAGGCTTAGAAAATATAAACTACATGTAATAGAATATTAAATGAACCCCCTGCTGCTCCCTGCAACTGAGCAAGAGAACATTAGATGCTCCATCTGTAAGTGGGAGGTAAGACAGATCATTTTGCCTAGAATCCCATAGAAATGTGAGCTGTTGGGACCTCAACAGCAAAGATTTTGAGGAGTGGACAGATGTTGCAGGGAAATGTTAGCAGTGAGAGTATCTGAGGAAACCCAGAATATCTTTCCTAGAAAGAGTCAGCAAAATAATTATTTTACAGTCAGTAAAATAATTGCCAGGTTCACAAAACACCAAGTACCAAGTGTCTTAGGAGAGAACAAGTCAGGTAATAACTTTCCCATTCCCTGCCTCTTGCCTCTCTGGTGCTTCCACCCTCCAGACTTCTCCCATTAGTAACCTGAAGGAAGAAATGAAAACAACACAGCAAGGAGAAAAGAGGCAAAAAAGAGTGGGCTTTCCTTTATTAAGTTCTGCCCGCTGCCGGTTTCAAGTAGGGGGAAGGAAAAGATTTCATTTTAAATTAAATCAAAGCTTGATTCTTATCTGGGACTGGACATTTTTTGCTACTGAATTGAGAACGTGAGGCGTGTGTGATTTCAATTACCTGAGAGTGATCAGAAGACCTTCTATCCAGTTGCCAAGAGGGGGCCAACACCATTGACTAAAGAGACTCAAGGGGACAATATAAAATTGCCTTTGTAATTATACCTTGTGAAGTTTATTTGCTAACTTTAATCTTAATATTCTGTCCATAAACATAATTAACATAGCTAAATTTTTTTAACTGAAATGCAAAAAAAAAAAAATCAAACTCATGCTAAAGGCATGATTTAAACCATTGTTTCCATTCGTTAAAATGAATCAAAATTGGCATGCAATCAAAAAGTATATATTTGTCATTTAACAGCCTGAGAAAATGCATATAGGCAAAGAAAAAGAAAAATTGTGTTGTATCTTGCAGAAAATAGGCACTATAAACACTAGATTACGTCCTTTTCAATGTTTCATAGATGAGATCATCTATAGCTTTTTTTAACCAAAAATGTATTAAAAGTTTATTCCAGTAAGTGTAAATCTTTTGAATTTTGATTGGCTTTGTAGACTACTGAATTTAACCATGCTAATGCTAATGTTAGATATTCTTTAATTTTACATTATTATAAACACTCTTCATACCCTTTCATCGTATATTTTTCCTACATTTCCACTCATTTTTAGGATGAATTCTTGGAATGAGAAAGGAGGGTCAGCATATATAAACTTTTTATGCCAAATTGCTCCAGATAAATATTAGACTAATTTCTACATCCTTAGCCATATACGAAAATCAACTTAATCTTCATTTAAGAATTGAAAAGTGGTACCTTATACTATGTGTATGAGTTCCTAGGACTGCCATAACAAAGTACAGCAAATGGTGTGGCTTAGCAAACTAACTCAGGAGCGTAAAACAACACGTTCTCACTTATAAGTGGGGCTAAATGATGAGAACACATGGACACAAAGGGAAATAACACACACTGGGGCTTATCAGAGGGTAGAGGGTGAGAGGAGGAAGAGGATCAGGAAAAATAACTAATGAGTAGTAGACTTGATACCTGAGTGATGGAAATAATCTGTACAACAAACCCCTTTGACACGTTTACCTATTTTACAACCCTGCACATGTACCACTGAACTTCAAAGTTAGAACAAATTAAAATATTTTTACTCTCAAAAAGTAAAGATTAAACAATAAAAATGTATTATATTACCATTATAGAAGCTAGATGTACATAATCAAGGGTCAACAGGCTCATGATCCCTCTGAAATTGCTAAGAGAGCAACCACCTTCATCTCTTCAGAGTTCTGGCGGTGATCAGTTCTTAGTTTTTCTTGGCTGGCAGACGCATCACTCCTATTTCTGCCTGTCATTATGTAGCATTCTCCCTGTGTGTCTTTGTGTCCAAAATTTCCTCCTCCTAAAACAACAGCCACATTGGATTAGGGCCCACCCTAGTAACCATAACTTGATTACACTTGGAAAAACCCTATTTTAAAACAATGCCACATTTACAGGTACTAGGAGTAAACACCTCAAAATATCTTTTGGGAGAACATTATGCTACTCTAATCTACATCTCTTTGTAAGCATAGTTGAAAATTTTCTATGTTTTATTTGAATCTTATTTTTCATTCTTGATCCTTTATGTTTCTCGTAAAGAGAAGATTTTCAAAAAACTTCACTGGTAAAGCCTTATAATTTATTAAGCACGTTAGTTTTTTATAGCATATGTGCTGTAAACATTTTCCTATTTGTCAATGGCCCTTTAATTTCCCTTACTCTGTTCTCCCCCCACACACTGTATAAAAGTTTAATATATTTATTTAATTAAATCTAGTAACATTTTCCTTTGTGGTTTCAGCCATCAGTGTCTTGATTTTTCTTAAAAAAAAAAAAAAAAACTATCCTGGGCCAGGCAGGCAATATGGCTCATGCCTATAATTCCAGCACTTTGGAAGGCCGAGGCAGGCAGATTACCTGAGGTTAGGAGTTCAAGTCCAGACTGACCAACATGGAGTAACCCTGTCTCTACTAAAAATGCAAAATTAGCTGGCATGGAGGCACATGCTTATAATCTTAGCTACATGGAGAGCTGAGGCAGGAGAATCGTTTGAACCCAGGAGGCTGATGTTGTGGTGAGCCAAGATCACGCCATTGGACTTCAGCCTAGGCAACAAGAATGAAACTCCTATCTCTCAAAAAATAAATTAATTAAAAAAACAAAAATTATCCTGACAAAAATATTTACATTTACATTTATAATCATGTCTTTTTTTAAAATGGTTTTATTGAATATTTAGGTTTTAATCTATCTGGACTTTATTTTAAGGGAAGATGTGACAAAGTTAAAACGTAGTTCCAACATTATATAAACTATTAGATATATAGTTATATTGTTAAAATCTAATCAGCCAAGACTACGGCAAAGCCTATAGTTTGAAAAAATCAGATTTATTGACTCAGAGTGAGAGAAGGCATTTCTTAGGACCCACGGTATGCTGCTCTCCATAGGAGGGAGGAGAAAAACATCTTCTGGAAACTCTGGAGGATGTAGAGGAATCAAGGATCAGTTCTGGAGTGGTGACTGTGAGACGGGATCGGAGAAGCTGGATTAACTAGGGATTGAGGACAAGGATGGCTTAGCCAGCAGGTAGCCCAGTAATAGGTACAGCAGCTGTCTGGGGACATCATCAGTAAGAAAGCGGTAGCCTCTCAAAAAGGATGTTGCTTTGGCATTTCACAGATGCTCCATCAATTTAGAAGAAACAGTGGCTCCTGTCAACTCTGGAGCTGACTATCTGCATCTGGACTGTTGGCCTTATAAATTTTCTTATCTTGTCCAAGTTGATTTTCAGTCTCACAGTTCCAGTAAAGTTTTTACTCATTCAATATATTTTTTAAATATAATATATAAATATTATAGATTCAAATTTTATGATAGCCTTTTATACTCTTACCTAGTAATCTGAAATACAATTTGAATCAGTTTTGTATTTCCTTTGACCATTTTTAAGCTTTTTCTTCTAATAGCTTTCTGATTCTACCGGCTCCAGAATTACATTGTTTTATGATGCTTTGTATGTTTCTGTTTTAGTCTCTTTCTTAGTATGTCTTGATTGATACTTGCTTTCATTTTTTAAATCTTAAATAACAAGTTTAATGCTATTAGTATTACAAAATACTTCAACAAAAATAACTTCAACTATGAATATCAGAAAAAGCAATATAACTATTGTATTTTAGAAGATAAGTCATCTAGTGCAGATAGACTGTCCCCCTATGTCAAGAAGCAGACTCTTTCTGTTTTTATTTCTCAAACGTGCATACCCTTAACTTTATGGCGCCTGAGAGCAGCAATCATGTTCCTCGCTGCAGGATGGAGAGAAGAATGAAGATTAAAGAAGGAATGAAGATGAAGAAAAAGCAAAGATACGTGTACCCTGCTTCTTTATGAAATCTTCAAGAAACTACCATGGGATACTTCTGCTTACATCTCACTGGCCAGTGATGTCACATGCCTATACCTACAGGCATGGAAGGCTGACAAATATGATCTTTATTCTGGGCTATAAGGAGCTCAGCTAAAAATTCCATGACCATGGAAGAAGAGGATAGCACACGTATAGGAGCAACTAACAGTCTCTACTTAATCATGTCCAGTGTCTCTTTGCCAATTTTTTTACAATATTTAGTTATTTTTATATTTGTTATGTTAAAATGTATTATCAATACTTCTCCAAGTTTTATTATAAAAGACAGCTGTCCCAAGAAATCCCTTCTACACCCCAAGTGTTGCCCCATAGAGGCGACTACTGGGAAATCTGAGTATTTCAATTCTTTAGCTATTTAAAAAAAATAAGCTTATGCTGCCATTAAAAAACTGTTTTTGTTTAGTATGTTTGATAAAGAGATCTGTTTTTCACCACTATTTTTCCTTAAGTCATATATTTCCCCTGCAACCAGAATGCAATTTATTACATAATAATTCTTGGTTAGATTAGCATTCCATTTCAGTGTAATTAAGACCAAATAAATATCAAAAGCTACCATACAGCATAAAATGATTTCATTTTTTATATACTCACCTAATAATCTTTTCTTGCTTACCCTTCATGTACTATAGTGAAAGATTACTGCAAGTAAGCAAATTAACATAACCATCATCTTCTATACTTTTTCTGCATGTTTAACAAATTTTTAATATACAATATTACTAACTATAATCCAGCAATTTTTGAATATACAATATTACTAACTATAATCCTTCTAAGGAAGACGGGCCTTGTCTCCAGATCAGATTGAAGACTGGCCAAAACTGAGAAGAGGCACTGAAAACACCTCTCACTGTCCATCGGCATAAGATAATTCCCCAGCACCATGACAGTTTACTACCGTGGCAACACCTGGAAGTCACAGCCCATTTTCTAGCTATTTCTAAATACCCCACCCTTTCATTAGCATGTCATTAATAGCCAGTATAAGAATGACTGAAAACTGCCCCAACACTGCTATTCTCTTTGCACTGCCTATGGGGTAGCCCTGCTCTGCACAGAAACCATGGAGCTGTAACACTGTTATTCATTAAAGCTGCTTCCTTCCATCACTGGCTCAGTCTTGAATTCCTTCCCGAGTGAAGCCTAAAACCTGCCCTACATGACTTCTGATATCCATTTCATCTCTGGACATATTTATACTGACTGCAATTTCTAACTTTTAGTTTAAAATTTTTTCTGTGTACATAGGTGTGTATATTTATGGGATACACGAGCTATTTTGATATGGGCATAGAATGCATATTATATCAGAATAAATAGGGTATCTGTCCCTCAAGCATTTTTGTGTTATAAACATTCCAATTATACTATTTTAGGTATTTTGAAATGTATAGATTATCAGCATACATAAATGCTACTGTTTTGTATATGCTGTTTTTTTTTTAAATCCTGTAACATTACTGAATTTATCAGTTCTAATAACTTTTTGGTGGAGTCAAAAAGTTGGTAGGTTTTTCTAAATATAAGATCATATCTGCATACAATGATAATTTGATTTCCCAAATTGGATGCTATTTCTTTCTCTGGTCTGAGAAAGGGGGAAAAGGGTTATAAAAGGGTTTTTATAGAAACTTGTAAGTTCTTTTTTATAAGAACTTATAAAACAGTCGTTGCTTCAGAAACTTTGTCTTGCTTCAGCTTTTCCCCTTCCACTTCTCCTTGTTGTCTCCATGTGAAAAAGGACATGTGCTTCCCCTTCTACCATGACTGTGAGTTTACTGAGGCCTCCCTCGCCATGCTAAACTGAGTCCATTAAACAGCTTGCCTGTATAAATTACCAGTCTTGGGCATGTCTTTATTAGCAAAGTGAGAATGAACTAATACAGTAAATTGGTACCAGAAATGGGAAGCTGCTATAAAAATACCTGAAAATGTAGATGCAACATTAGAACTGGGTAACAGGAAGAGGTCGGAAAATGTGGGAAAGTTTGGAACTTCCTGGAGACTTGTTGAATGGCTTTAACCAAAATGCTAATATGGACAATAATGTCCAGGCTCAGGTGGTCTCAGATGAATATGACGAATTTGTTGTGAAATGGCAAAGGTGACTCTCATTATGCTTTAGCAAAAAGGCTGGCAGCATTTTGCCCTGCTCTAAAGATCTGTGGAACTTTGATCTTGAGAGAGATAACTTAGGGTATCCGACAGGAGATATTTCTAAGCAGCAAAGCATTCAAGAGGTGTCAGAGCCTAAAACTATGGAAAATTTGCAGCCTAACAATGCAGTAGAAAAGAAACACCCATTTTCTGGGTAGAAATTCAAGCAGAAGTAATGAGGAGGAAAATGCTAATGGTCAAGACAATGGGAAAAATGTCTCCAGGGCATGTCAGAGGCTTTCACAGCAGTGCCTCCTATCACAGGACTGGAGATCTAGGAGGGATAAATGGTCTCCTGAACTGGGTCCAGGGCACTTCTGCCACATACAGCCTCAGCACTTGGTGTTGCCACAGCCACAGGGGTACATAGCTTGGGCTGTGGGTTCAGAGGGTGAAAGCCCCAAGCCTTGGCAACTTCCATGTGGTGTTGATCCTGAGGACACACAAAAGTCAAGAATTATGGTTTGGGAACCTCCTTCTAGATTTCAGTGGATGTATGGAAATGCCTGGATGGTGAGAAAAAAGTTGGCCATAGGGGTGAAGTCCTCATAGAGAACTTCTTCTAGGGCCATGTGGAAGAAAAATGTGAGGTCAAAGCCCCCACAAAGAGTCCCCACTGGGGCACTGCCTAGTGGAGCTGTGAGAAGAGGGCCACCATTTTCCAGAGCCCATATGATCTGCCAAATGCTGAAAATGGAAGGCTAAAGTCTTAAGCTATTGTTATATTGGGGTCAATCTCTATCTCTGCTAATATTTGTTTTACATATCTGTGTGGTCATATGTTGAATGCATATATATTTACAGTTGTTATAACCTCATGCTAAAGTAACAACTTTGCCATTATATAATGACATTGTCTATTTTCACAGATTTTGTCTTAAAATCTATTTCATCTAAAGTAAGCATAGATACTCTTATTTCATTTTGATTTGTCTGAAATATCATTTTCCTTCCCTTTTTAGTTTATATGTTTTTATAGGTGACATGCATTTCTTGTGGGTGAGATTATTGGGTCTTGTTTTATTATACATTCAGTTACTCTGTCTTTTGATTGGAGAGTTTAGTCCGTTTACATTCAATATTGTTGATAAGTAAGTACTTACTCCTGCCATTTAGTCATTCGATTTCTGGTTGTTTCCTAATCTCTTGTTTCTTTCCTTCCTGTATTCCTTTTGGTAAAGGTAATTTTCTCTGGTGGTGTGTCTAATTTCTCACTTTTTACTTTTTGTGTATCAGTTGCAGGCTTTTTGGTATGAGATTACCAAGAGGCTTACAAATAATACCTTGTAACTCATTACTTTAGATTGATGGCAACTTAACATTTACTGCAAAAAAACTAACAAACTCTCTGATCATAAAAAGAAAGAGAAACAATCTTCCTAGGGTAAATAATATTGTAGCTCCTATCATGAAATAAAATATGCCAGTCTTTTCTTATGTATAAACAAAGTAGTAGTATCATGATGACAAAGTGGCTCAAAAGGCTACATTCTGCCCTCTGGTATATACTGATGTGCTCAACTGATGCCAAAAAAGATGCTTATACAAATAACTTTCTATTTATACATATCCTATCATTTATAACTTTAAGTAGGATGTGTTTAATTTTATAGATTGTCTATTCAGAAAGTATTTATAAGGAAGCTACTCTGTCCTGAATGTTGTTAGAGATAAGAAATTAATACAACAGAATTACTATTTAGGTATAACAGCTAAGTAAAATAGTGCATACACAAACACAAGATACAGTGTAAATGGTTTTATCCACACAAAAATCAAAGTTAGTGATATGACTGTTCAAAGTAGAGCTTACCTTCACCCAAAGAAATCAAGTCTTCTTAAAGGAGTCAGTATTTGAGCTGGACTTAAAAATTGACTTTGAAATATATCAAATTATTAAATTAATAGATTTTCTATTTCAATCAACTTAGGCAGCTTATTTTAGTAATTTTTTTAAATTGTAAGACAAACTTGTACTTCAAGAGGTCTATAAACCTTTCCACCCCTGCCACCCTCTTTCCTCTAATAGTCCCTGGTGTCTATTGCTCCCTTCTTTTTGATCTTGGGTACTCAAGTCCCACCTGTAGGCAAGACTAGATGGTATTTGGTTTTTTTGTTCCTGTATTAATTTGCATAGTATAATGGCTTCCAGCTACATCTATTTCACTGCAGAAGATAAGATCTCATCCTTTTATGTGGCCAAATATTACTGCATGGTACATATATAACACTTTTTTTTTTTGGTCCAGTCTGTGTTGATGGGTACCTAGGTTGATTCTGTCTTTGGTAATGTGAGTAGTGCTGAAATGAATATGTGAGTGCATGTGTCTTTTTAGTAGAATAAGTTATTTTCCTTTGAATCTATACCTAGTAGGGGGATTGCTGGGTCAAATGGTAGCTCATTTTAAGTCTTTGAGAATTTTCCAAACTGTTTTCCACAGTGGCTAAACTGATTTACATTCTCACCAATAGTGTGTAAATGTTTTTCTCTGCAACCTCACCAACATCTATTATTTTTTGTCTCTTTAATAATAGCCATTCTGAGTGGTGTGAGATGGTATCCCATTATGGTTTAGATTTGCATTTCTCTAATGATTAATGATGTTGAACATTTTTTCATATATTTGTTGGCCACATGCATATGTGTTGAGAAGAGTCTATTCATTGAATCTAGTTCCTAAGCATAATTCTCTGATATTCAGTTTTCTCCAAAATTATGAACATGCCAGTAGCTCTGCTCAAGTTTATGACTTCTTGAGTTAATCACAGTAATTAACATTTTCTAGAAAATTGTTCAATTCATTAAGATTTTAAAATTCATTTTCAAATAGACTACTGCCACTACATCATTATTCTAATTTTGTTTATACTTTTTTTTTTCTTAACTGGGTCTTTTTGGAGTTCTTGGTTTATTTTCACCAGAAGGTCTGGTGCTTAAAACAAACAACATTGGTAGGCATAAAGACGGGCATGAAAGAATGTAAGAATTAACTAAAATAAAGAAATAGAAAAGATAAGAGGAGAAGATTTTCATTATTTCTTTCGGTAGAAGTGAGGAGAAGAAATTCAGGATTAGGTCCTCCATAATACAAAAAATATTGCATTTCTTCATAATGCTTTTTAAAGTAGCATTTATTAACTGTGCTTAAATATTAGATCTTAATAGACAAGCACACTTATGAAAATAAATGGTAGTAAGTGCTGAGGCTTATATTTATATAGTATTGGTGGTATGTGCTGAGGTTTATATTTATATAGTATTGGTGGTAAGTGCTGAGGCTTATATTCATCCAGAAAAATGTACTGTATACTGAAAATTGTGAAATGTGTTTGCTAACTATAGTACAGGTGTCTGGGCAAGCTAGTTTTAAGCATCTGTTTGACCTCTTTTTGCTTTTCCTGAATGAACAGGGAATGACATTTGTCCCATCTTTGTCAGCCAAGGGTATTTCAATAATAAATATATATAAAAGTATCTTTAGTCTCTTAAACAGGAACAGTAAATTAAAAAATTACTTTTAAATATAATTAGACTTTTTTTTCCCCGCACTGTACTAGTCCATCTTCATACTGCAAAAAAAGACTGCCTGAACTGCCTGAGACTGGGTAATTTATAAAGGAAAGAGGTTTAATTGATGTAGAGATCAGGGTGGCTGGGGAGGCCTCAGGAAACTTATAATCATGGCGAAAGGCAAAGGGGAAGCAAGGCATTTCTTCACAAGGTGGTAGGAAGAAGAAGTGCTGACCAAAGGAGCAAGATCCCTTATAAAACCATCAGATCTCATAAGAACTCACTATCAGGAGAACAGCAAGGGAGAAACCACTCCTGTGACTCAATTATCTCCACCTGGTCTCTCATTGACGTGTTGCAGTTATGGGGATTATGAGGATTACAATTCAAGATTTGGGTGGGGACACGAGGCCTAACCACATAACTTATTAATATTAGTAATATTGTATATAATTATATTGTGTCTCCACCAGAATACTTACTGCATGCTTTAATTTCAGTGTTTGAGCAAACTGATTGAAATTAAGGTTATTAAAGAACTGGAGCTTCCGTTATGAAACATCTTGAAGCAGCACTATAATTCCTCTCTTATGTATGGCAACTGGTAATGTTAAACATCAGAACTGTCTCCATATTGCAATAAGTACAGCCATTTCACAAGGAAGCCTCCTTTATTTGTATTGTTGGCCCTCTCCTCTTCTATCAGCAAGCACAAGTACAATGAGATCCTGGAACAAATGAGCTTATTAAGATCATGGTTAGACATATCATTTTTCAAATCACACTCTACAAGACAGATATGCTGGCAAAGCTGTAATAAATGTCAAGGCTCAAGGCATTCACTATTCTTTTTAGCAGCCTGATGGCTTGGCTAGAAAAGCTTTTCATAAATTTTAGAGCACACCTGTCAAGTGGCAGGTGTGATAGTCTGCTATCGTGCAGTAGCCTGAGCTGTGATTTCTGGGCTGGCACCACTGTCATCATTTTCAGTGCAATCATGTTCTTTTCTCTGTTTGTGACCAATGAAATCTATGTGATCACACTGAGAATCTGTGCATCTTGGCAGATCTTCCAGTGGTACTCATCACATAGAGATTATTTTAGATTGGCTGCCATGAAGTGTTATTTCCCATTTGTTAACACGATGGGGTTTCATGACTATGACAACTGAAACAGATTCATTTGTATATGGGTTTTGTCCTTGTTGCAATACAAAAACCTGTCCCATCTTTCCCACAACTCCTTTAACCTTTCTTCTGCCATCAGTTCCCTACCTAAAACTGCAGTGCTAATTGTGTCACGTTTTTCCTAGGTGGAAAACAGAGGGGGGGAAGAACTTGTGCTGTTTTAGCAAGCTAAATTTGTGAGTTAGAAATAAACAATGTGATCCCAATTACATGAAATAAAATGTTTCATATTCATGCATACATATATGCTTAGAACATTTCTGAAAGAAAACTCATTAAATTGTTTGTAGAGATACCACTGAAGAGGAAGGAATATCTGGAGACAGGCAAGTCAGGGGTCTTCCGTTTTCTTTTATGTATATTATGGTAATGCTTGGATTTCTATGATGATAATATATTCATTTATTCCTTGTGTAATAAAAAAGACAATTTTAAAACAGGGAAAATGAAATGTTTATATCAAGAACAGAATAGGGCACCATAAGACCATACTTTGACAAATATTGCCATATATTTATATAGTGTGTTCACATACATCAGATCACCAGATTCTTACAGAAACTTTCTGGGATGATAGGGTCAGATATTAGCATTCCATTTACATATGTGAAATCTGAAGCTTAATGAGGTTCAACAGTGTGCTTCAGTTTCCACTGAAGTTTCTAAATCAGGAGTAAAACCTGATTGTTCTGACAGTTAATTAAGCTTCTACCCCATCAAGCACCCACTCCTACTATTTCATTGTTTCCTGCTCTGAAAGCAAAAACATATTATTTTTGCCATTTTGTAACTTTTCTGACATGTGTATACAATGTATGTATTTCAAGTAACCCATACAGTCATATTTTGTATTAACAAAATAGACCAATTACTTTGTAGAATCATTTAGACTAAAACAGAAATTTAGATTCTGGAACATAACCAAATTTCAGTACTTAGCTTTTCATTGAAGAAAAGAACCACAATTATGTTTAGCCCATTTTAAGTTTTGGGTTTTTTTTTTTTTTTGGCAAAATTATGGCAAATACCAGACCTCTGTGTTGTCAATTAATGGATGTCTGCCATATATTTTTAAAATATATCACTACATGGAAGTATTAGTTTCTATTAATAGCATAGTCTTGTTTAGTGGAATTAATAACAATTTGCCAGTTGAGCACTGAGCACTGGCACTGTTTTTTTTCTTCTTTGGGGACAGAATCTCACTCTGTGTCTCACCCAGGCTGGCCTTCAGTTGTGCTATCTTGGCTCACTGTGACCTCGGCCTCCCAAATTCAAGTGATTTTCCTGCCTGAGCCTCCTGACTAGCTGGGATTACAGGCATGTGCCACCATGCCAGGCGAATTATTTGTATTTTTAACAGAGATGGGGTTTTGCCATGTTACCCCATCTGGTCTCAAACTCCTGAGCTCAGGCAATCCACCCATATCAGCCTCCCAAAGTGCTAGGATTACAGGCATGAGTCACTGCACCCAGCCATTGGCACATTTTGTAAAACCTTTAATCTCCTAACAAACAATTACTCAGGCCAAAAGCCAAAAAATGTAGAAAACCCCTTATCTTCCCACCACTTCTTTATCCCAATATCTTTGCCCTTTTATGATAACAAAACAATCTATGATTTTTTTTTTTTTTTTTTTTTTGAGACGGAGTTTCGCTCTTATTACCCAGGCTGGAGTGCAATGGTGCGATCTCAGCTCACCACAACCTCTGCCTCCTGGGTTCAGGCAATTCTCCTACCTCAAGCCTCCTGAGTAGCTGGGATTACAGGCACGTGCCACCGTGCCCAGCTAATTTTTTGTATTTTTAGTAGAGACGGGGTT
>CAUYOR010103563.1:0-15448 GCA_963573925.1 Callimico goeldii
CTTGTTACCCAGGCTGGAGTGCAATGGCGCGATCTCGGCTCACCGCAACCTCCGCCTCCTGGGTTCAGGCAATTCTCCTGCCTCAGCCTCCTGAGTAGCTGGGATTACAGGCACGCACCACCGTGCCCAGCTAATTTTTTGCTTTTTTTTTTAATAGAGACGGGGTTTCACCACGTTGACCATAATGGTCTCGATCTGTTGACCTCGTGATCCACCTGTCTCGGCCTCCCAAAGTACTGGGATTACAGGCTTGAGCCCCCGCGCCCGGCCTTCTTTTTCTTTTGAGTCAGAATCTCACTTTTTCACCCAGGCTGGACTGCAATGGCACAATCTCAGCTCACTGCAACCTTCACCTCCTGGGTTCAAGCAATTCTTCTGCCTCAGCCTCCCAAGTAACTGGGATTATAGGCACACGTTACCATGCCTGGCTAATTTTTTGTATTTTTAGTAGAGATGGAGTTTCACTATGTTGGCCAGGCTGATCTTGAACTCTGACCTCAAGTGAACCGCCCGCCTTGGGATCCCAAAGTGCTGGGATTACAGATGTTAGCCACCACACTTGGCCAAATCTTTGTTATTTTCTTGCAAACTCATCAATGTATTTATTTGAGAAGATGGAAGAAAACCCCATTATTTATAATTGTTTTCAGTGGAGGATCTGAAGGGTACTTAGTTAGCATGGCATATGGCCACATATGGGATTTGCAAGTAGCATGCAGCTATGGTCCCAGCAACTTGGGAGGCTGAAGTGGGAAGATTGCTTGAGGCTGGCAGTTCAAAGCTGCAGTGTGCAGTGATCATGCTTGTGAATAGTCACTGCACTCCAGCCCAGGCAATATGGCAAGACCCTGTCTCTTTAAAAAAAAAAAAAAAAAAAAAAAAAAAGGGAAGGAACTTGCAGCTGCAATGTGTTGAGTTTCAATCAGGCTGATTTTGCTAGCATTCTCCAGCCTCTGTGTGAGCATTTCTACCTCTCTATTTTGCTCAGAATGTGTCCCCTGCTAAAAATTCCCTCTCTCCTCTCCCCTGAGCCAAACCCAGTTCATTCTGCAATGTGAACAATCAAGTTTTACCTCTTCATAGTGCTTCTCTTGAATGCTGTAGCTCACTGGTTCCCAAATGTTTGAAACATTTTAAAGTACAGACTTACAAATTTTTTGGTATTACGTAAAAATGGTCACTTATTTTTGAAAAGAAATTATATTTTTTATATCTAAAAGGCAGGAAGAATATGATGTCCAATTATAATTGAATTAACTTTATATGGAACACACACTGTATTGTCCCTGTTTTTCTCATTTTGTTGCTGCCTCATTGCATTCTATCCACTGATAATCAGGACCACACCCTTAGCTCAGAATGATTTCTTCAGTTTGCATACCCACGGCATTTTCTTTTATCAGTTCGTGGCAGCCAGTCATTTATTTCTGTTGATTTCAAACAGCCCATGTTTGACTGTTTACATTTTATGTTTCCGCTCCTTGACTAGGTTGTAAGCTCCTTAGGAGCCATTATCTGTATGTATTTAGATTACTCGTAAATATGTGTTGAATGAGTTAAATTTAGATGCCTCGGATGATAGTTGAAACCTAGAAATATTTATAGAGCACACATTTGAGTATATCACAGTTCTGAACGTTGTTTACTTCTGGAGAAAAAAGAAGTTTTAATGTGAATCATGATTCACTTACTCATCTCTCTTCTCCTCAGGGAATTTCATTCCGTTAACAAATTTACTGAGGCTTGTTTAAAAACCAGTCCTTTTGTTAGGGGTCTGGGAATACAGAAGTGAAGTGAAACAAAGTTCTCAGTATAGTAGATAATATGCACATTTAAGTAGAAAGCATAGAATACCACCTGGGAAGCCTTATAATAGAGCTTTGAAACCAGTTTTGTGAGGGTGTCCAGAGAGCAACTGAGCTTTGTAAGGGGGTGAGAGAAGCCTCCAGAGAGGATGAAGCATTTGTTCATTCACTTCCCATTCATTCAGCAAATATCTCTTTAAGTGCCTACTACTTGCCAAGCACTTTTCTAGATGCATCTTGAATAAATAGGACATTGTTAGGAGCGGGAACACATTTTAGGTGGGGAAATTATGATCAAGAGCGTGCCCTTTGAGGTAAGAACAGACCTGGGTTTGAGTTCATACACTGCCACTTACTAGATACTTGTCTTTGGGTAAGCAATTCAATTTCTAGAAGATTCTTACTTTTGTAAAGTGCTATAGATCCTTCCTCTCTCACAGTATGTCATATGGGTAAATTGAGGTGCTGTATATAAAATTAAGCTTAGCACAGTGCCCAGCCCCTCTGCAATAGTGCAATAAGTGACAAATGTATATGCAAGGCATGTAAGTAATTAAGGCCTGATGATAAGCTTAACATGACTAAAATGTGGGGGCATGGGGGTTGGTAGGAGGTGGTGGGCAGATAAAGCTGATGGGTCTCGTCTCACTGAGGCTAAATTGCAAATAGTCTTGCATTGTATGTCATGCTAATGATTATCTTTTTTTTTTTTTGGATGGAGTTTTGCTGTTGTTACCCAGACTGGGGTGCAATGGCACGATCTCGGCTCACTGCAACCTCTGCCTCCTGGGTTCAAGCAATTCTCCTGCCTCAGCCTCCCAAGTAGCTGGGACTACAGGCACGCGCCACCATGCTCAGCTAATTTTTGTATTTTTAGTAGAGACGGGGTTTCAGCATGTTGACCAGGATGGTCTCGATCACTTGACCTTGTGATCCACCCACCTCGGCCTCCCAAAGTGCTGGGATTATAGGCGTGAGCCATCGTGCCCGGCTGCTAATGATTATCTTTTTACTCCTGAATGCATTTGGCAGCTTTGGGGGTTTATGTTGTGTTTTTGCCTTTATTTTTTAAACTCTGTAGTGGCATGCTGAGCTATATCATAGTAGTTTGGAACATGGACTCTTGAGCCAAACTGCCTGGGTTTTAGTCCCAGATGCCTCACTTCCTAAATATTTGACTGTAACTGATCAGTTCCTTAGTTTCTTCATTGGTAAACTAGATGATAATTTTACCTATCTTAAATGTTTGTCTTGTTTTGTTTGTATAATGCTCTTTGAATCACTTTTGGTTAAACATATAATCCTGTACATATAGTGTTCTGTGAATCATATTTGTTTTTAAAGCTTTGGAAACTTTTGTTGTAGGGAATCTTATTTGAAATGTGGACATATAAAATACTAAAAATAGGTCTATCTGGTAGGCTACTTTCATTTCCCTTCCCTCCTTGCAAGGCCTCTGAGACATAGTAGCCCAACACTAAGAACTATTGCCCTAGAGCAAGTGACTGAATGTCTTCATTTAAGTTACTTGTTTTTGTTTTCTTTGAAGATAGAGTCTTGCTATGTTGCTCACGCTGGAGTGCAGTGGCAGTTCACAGGTGCCATCACCATCATAGGGCAGTATGACCCCAAACTCATTGGTTCAAGTGATCCTCCCATCTCAGCCACTCAAGTAGCTGGGACTACAGGTGTGCACTTAAGTTACTTGTTGAATTGGCATTCAGATAACTTACCAGTTGTAACTTGGATGGTTAGCATTTGTATTGATCTAAGTTAATGTTTTATTTGTTTCTTTATTTTTGAGACGAAGTTTCACTCTTGTTGCCCAGGCTGGAATGCAATGGCGCGATCTTGGCTCACTGAACCTCTGCCTCCTGGGTTCGAGCGATTCTCCTGCCTCAGCCTCCTGAGTAGCTGGGATTATAGGCATGAGCTGCTATACCTGGCTAATTTTGTATTTTTAGTAGAGATGGGGTTTCTCCACGTTGGTCAGGCTGGTCTCAAACTCCCACCCTCAGGTGATCGACCCATCTCAGCCTCCCAAAATGCTGGGATTACAGGCATGAGCCACTATGCCTGGCCGATCTAAGTTAATTTTTTTTTTTTTTGGAGACAGAGCCTTGCTCTGTCAGTCAGAGTATAGTGCAGTGGCACGATCTCGATTCACTGCAACCTCCATCTCCTGCGCTCAAGCAATTCTCCTGCCTCAGCCTCCTGAGTAGCTGGCATTACAGGCGTTTGCCACCACACCCAGCTAATTTTTATATTTTTAGTACAGATGGGGTTTCACCATATTGCCCAGGCTCAAACTCCTGACCTCAGGTAATCCCCCTGCCTTGGCCTCCCAAAGTGCTGGCATTACATGTGTGAGCCACTGCGCCTGGCCCTAAGTTAATGTTTTGATGCAGGAATTGTGAATCTTCATATTAATCCTTACAATCTGACTTGCTATTTTACAAGTGGGGAGAAAGATTTAGAAGGATAGAGCCACAGGATGTTGCAACTGGGGAGACCTTTCATACTGATCTGTTTAGAGATGAATAAATTAGGTCCTAGAGAGGGAAATCTTTAAAGCCACACTCCAGACAGTCAATCTGTACCTGTGTTTCAGACCTCCCAGCCTACCGTTGTCTCTCCTTTCTTGCTTAAAGGTACACAACCAGTTTAGTGTCAGAACCAGGGCAAGCAGTTTTCACCACTCCAGATCTCATGCTTCTTCAACTATACCTCTTGATGTTTTACAGTATATGTTTGTAGCTTTAATGTTGACTCTGCTCTGAAGGGTTATTGGATGCATCTTTGGATTGTTTTTTGTTCCTCCACTTGGGCTTGAAGCTTTCTGAGAGCAACTGAGGGCCTGGACTTGGATGGAGTAGGTATTCTGAGATGCCTTTTCTTTGGTGATAGGTTTTAGTAGCTGTTGTTAATATCGTCTATTGGTAAACCTAGAGCAGGGGTAAAGTATGTGGAAAGTAAAGATGTTCTGAATTAGAAATGGGCATCTTACTGTTTACTTGAGTGAGTAAGCAGAACTACCATAGCTGAAAATCTTAAGGATTTTCCTGTTAGTTAGCAATCTTTTTATTAAGGAGAGAGCAGACACTTGAATGGGCATCCTTTCCTGTTAGTTAGCAATCTTTGTATTAAGGAGAGAGCAGACACTTGAATGGGCATTCATGGTAGGTCACTTAGAGCCTGGATCTGAATACCCGGGAACTGAGGTTGCACACTCAGTCTCTCAAGCACCCCACAGCCTCTAGACTCTGCTAGGTAGGCTCTCAGGGATCAACCATGCAGACTCATGCTTGCTCTTCCCTGTCTTCCTCCCTTCTCTCAATGGGCTCTTCATGTTTGTACATGGTACAACACTGACCCCTTTTTAGTTTCAAGCAATATTACTTAAGTGGTTTCCAAACCTGACTAGTTAGGCACCAGAATCACTCAGAACTTAATTTTTTTTCTGTCTCTACCCCAGACCCTCTGAATCAGAATCTTAGAACCTGTTTTTGTATTTTCAAGAAAGTTCTCCAGGTGATTTTGATGAAAGAGTTTATAGACCTGAGCTCCAGAACCAGCCAAATGACTGACTCCAGCTGTATGACTCGGTTCTGGATTCTGATTGACTCAGTTTGCCAGATGTATACTCCTGGTCTTCTTTTTCTCTTTCCCCGCCCTTTTTTTTTTTTTTCTTGGCAGACAGGTTCTTCTATTTTGCATCTTAGCCATGGAGGCTTTGTAGCAATTTTCATGCTATGTTCCTCAACAACATTGGTGTTCTGGCCGGGCGCGGTGGCTCAAGCCTGTAATCTCAGCACTTTGGGAGGCCGAGGCAGGTGGATCACAAGGTCAAGAGATCAAGACCATGGTGAAACCCTGTCTCTACTAAAAATACAAAAAATTAGCTGGGCACGGTGGCGCGTGCCTGTAATCCCAGCTACTCAGGAGGCTGAGGCAGGAGAATTGCCTGAACCCAGGAGGCGGAGGTTGCGGTGAGCCGAGATCGCACCATTGCACCCCAGCCTGGGTAACAAGAGTGAAACTCCGTCTCAAAAAAAAATATAAATAAATAATAAATACTACATTATTGAAAAAAATATATAATTTATAAAATCATAAATTTAAAAGGTGTTCAAAAGTAAAATGAATATACAATAACAGAAGATTTATTAACTGGAAAATTCATTAGTAGAAAACACCGAGATTAAGGCAAGAAAAAGTATAGAAAAAAATTAAGATAAATATTCAGCTAGTGTTAAAGTAAAAGATACCTGTAATTAGAGTCCAGAAGGAAAGGTAAGAAAGAATTTGCAGAAGTGTTCAAAAAATATTTTAGCTGATAATGTTTAAAACAGGCAAAAGACCCTCTCATGAGGATCCATAAAGCTGCACACTCCTCACACAGGATAAACAGAGGAAAACCCCAGTAAAAATAAGCAAAGGAAGGAGATGTAGGGTTTCACAGTAGTACTTCTAAGAATCACATATAGGCAGAACGTCGTAAATCCGGACAGGTGGACTGACATATTTTCTTCAAAACAGACAGCATTTGGACTCAGCTGACTTCTCCACAGAACCAGTGAAAACCAAAATAAAATGCAGTGATGTCCTGCATGAGCTGGGATAACAGAAATCTTAACACGTTCACAGCTGCAGTCTCCAACTAAAAAATATGTTGAGAATGAGGAGTCTTCAGGAAGAAAGGTGAAAGACATCAGCAAACAAATAAAATGGGAGAAAATCAATCAGGGACAGAGCCACGCTAAGAGCAGTATTGAAAGATGTTTTCACATAAATAGTTACTGCTGAAACAATCATAATAATGTCTTGGTGGTTTAAAATATATGTAGAATTTAAGTATAGCACAACAGTAGCATAAAAGCTATGCATGTTGTAGGGGGGGGTGAGAGAGTGTAAAGGATGTTGTACTGTTGGAAGACCTGCTATTATAAGAAATTTAGAGGTCTCAGTTAAATTTGACTTTAATAGCTAAACAATACATGTTGACATTTTAAACCCACAGCCAACATCATACTGAATGGGCAAAAGCTGAAAGCATTCCCTTTGAAAATCGGCACAAGACAAGGATGCTCTCTCTCATCACTATTCAACATAGTATTGGAAGTTCTGGGCAGGACAATCAGACAACAGAAAGAAATAAAATGTCTTAACACAGAAAGGGAAGAAGTCAAGTTGTCTCTGTTTGCAGATGACATGACTGTGTATTTAGAAGATCCATCATCTCAGCTCAAAATCTTCTTTTTTAAAAAAAAATTATTTATTTTACTTTGGGTGCATACTATACCTGGCATTTCTCCCCATGTTATTCCTTTCCACCTTCCCCACCTTCCCCTCCCTCTCCACCCCCACTGTCTCTCCCCTACCACCCCCACTGCCCCCCAGTGTGTGATGCTCCTCTCCCTAAATCCACATGTTCTCATTGTTCAACACCCACCTATGAGTGAGAACATGCAGTGTTTGGCTTTCTGTTCTTGTGTCAGTTTGCTGAGAATGTTGGTTTCCAGATTCATCCATGTCCCTACAAAGGACATGAACTCATTGTTTTTGATGGCTGCATAGTATTCCATGGTGTATATGTACCACATTTTCTTTGTCCAGTCTATCGTTGATGGTTGTCTATCATTTGGGTAGGTTCTAGGTCTTTGCTATTGTACACAGGACTGCAATGAATATACACATGCATGTGTCTTTATAGTAGAATGATTTATAGTCCTTTGGGTATATACCCAGTAACGGGATTGCTGGGTCAAATGGAATTTCTATTTCTAGATCCTTGAGGAATCGCCACACTGTTTTCCACAATGGTTGAACTAATTTACACTCCCATCAGCAGTGTAAAAGTGTTCCTATTTCTCCACATCCTCTCCAGCATCTGTTATCTCCAGATATTTTAATGATCACCATTCTAACTGTCACGAGCTGCTATGTCAATGTGGTTTTCATTTTCATTTCTCTAATAATTAGGGTTGATGAGCATTTTTTCATGTTTGTTGGCCTCATATATGTCTTCTTTTGAAAACTGTCTGTTCATATCCTTCACCCACTTTTGAATGGGCTTGTTTTTTTTCTTGTAAATCTATTTTCGTTCTCTGTAGATTCTGGATATTAGCCCTTTGTCAGATGGGTAGATTGCAAAAATTTTTTCCCATACTGTTGGTTGCCTGTTTGCTCTAATGATGGTTTCTTTTGCTGTACAGAATCTCTGAATTTTAATTAGATCCCATTTGTCTATCTTGGCTTTTATTGTCATTGCTTTTGGTGTTTTAGTCATGAAGTCCTTGCCTATGCCTATGTCCTGGATGGTTTTGCCTTTGCTTTCTTCTAGTATTTTTTGGTATTAGGTTTTATGTTTAAATCTTTAATACATCTAAAATTAATGTAAGGGGACAGGTAAGGGTCCAATTTCTGCTTTCTGCACATTGCTAGCCATTTTCCCAAGTTTTTCTTAAGCTGGTAAGCAACTTCAGCAAAGTCTCAGGATGCAAAATCAACGTGTAAACATTACAAGCATTCCTATACACTAATAACAGATAAACGAAAATCCAAATAATGAGTGAACTCCCATTCACAATTGCTGCAAAGAGAATAAAATACCTAGAAATACAGCTTACAAGGGATGTAAAGAATATCATCAAGGAGAACTACAAACTACTACTCAAGGAAATAAGAGAGAACACAAACAAATGGAAAAATGTTCCATGCTCATGGACAGGAAGAATCAATATTATGAAAATGACCATACTGTCCAAAGTAATTTTTAAATTCAATACTATTCCCAAAAAGCTACCATTGGCTTTCCTACAAAATTAGAAAAAAAATCTTAAATTTTTTGTGGAATCAAAAGAGTCCATATAGCCAAGACAATTCTAACCCAAAAGAACAAAGTTGGAGGCATCATGCTACCTGATTTCAAACTATACTACAAGGCTACAGTAAACAAAACAGCATGGTACTGGTACCAAAACAGATATGTAGACCAATGGAATGGACAGAAGCCTCAGAAATAACACCACACATCTACAACCATCTGATCTTTGACAAACCTGACAAAACAAGCAATGGGGAAAGGACTTCCTATTTAATAAATGGTATTGGGAAAACTGGCTAGCCATATGCAGAAAATTGAAACTGGACCCCTTCCTTACACCTTATACAAAAATTAACTCAAGATGGATTAAAGTCTTAAATGTAAGACCTATCACCATAAAAACCCTAGAAGAAAACCTAGGCAATACCATCCAGGTTATAGGCATGGGCAAAGACTTCATGACTAAAACACCAAAATCACTGGAAACAAAAGTTGAAATTGACAAATGGGATCTAATTAAACTAAAGAGCTTCTGCACAGCAAAAGAAACTATCATTAGAGTGAACAGGCAACTACAGAATAGGAGACAATTATTGGAATCTATCCATCTGAGAAAGGTCTAATGTCTACAGTTTACAAGAAACTTAAACAAATTTATAAGAAAAAAAATCAAGAAGTAGGTGAAGGATATGAATAGGTACTTCTCAAAAAAAGACATTTATGTGGCTGACAAACATATTTTTAAAAAAGCTCATCATCAGTGGTCATTAGAGAGAAGCAAATCAACTATCTCATGCCAGTTAGAATGGTGATCATTAAAAAAATCAGGAAACAACAGATGCTGGAGAGGATATGGAGAAATAGGAACACTTTTACACTGCTGGTGGGAGTGTGAATAAGTTCAACCATTGTGGAAGACAGTGTGGGGATTCCTCAAGTATCTAGAAACAGAAATATCATTTGACCCAGCAAATTCCATCACTGGGTATATAACCAAAGGATTACAAATCATTCAACTATAAAGACACATGCACACATGTTTATTGCAGCACTATTTACTATAGCAAAGACTTGGATCCAACCTAAATACCAATCAATGACAGACCAGATAAAGAAAATGTGGCACATGTATACCATGGAATACTATGTAGCCAGAAAAAAGAATGAATTCATGTCCTTGGCAGGGACATGGATGAAGCTGGAAACCATCATTTTCAGCAAACTAACACAGCAACAGAAAACCAAACACCATATGTTCTCACTCATAAGTGGGTGGTGAACAATGAGAACATACGGACAGAGAGGGGAACATCACACACATTGGGGCCCATCAGAGGGTGAGAACAAGGGAAGGCATAGCATTAGGACAAATACCTAATTCATATGGGGTTTAATACCTGGATGATATGTTGATAGGTGCAGCAAACCACCTTGGCACACATATACCTATGTAATAAACCTGCACGTTCTCCACATGTATTCCAGAACTTAAAGCATAATAAAAAAAACACATGTCATTTGTGAGTTCAACAATAATGTTCATACCGTAGTACTAAGTAAATAGGGGGAAATTAAAAAAAATTAAGTACCAAATTGGTTTATAAAAAAGTCATGATGAAGGAAAAAAAGAAAACAAAACATATTAAATGTAAATGAGTCAAACATCTCAGTTTTTTAAATTAATGATCAGGCTGAATTTTAAAAAATCAAATGCAAGCTGCCATAAAGATATATCTTTCATGTACAAGTATGTATATTTGAAAGCAAAAGGATGGGAAAACATATACCATGTATCAAATAAGCAGAAGAAAATTGTTTTTTGCTGTAAATATTCAAATATTATGCAAAACAGGTTTTAAACCCATTTTACATAGTGTTCGATTATTTGAATGCTAAGCATGTGGGAATTATTTACCTCCTACTGCTCAAGGTCATTGCTAAGGTCTGATTTTTCAAATTCAAAAAATTTTAATCTCAGTTATAAATGAGTTAAGACTAAAAGTATAATGAGACATAAAGGTATTTCATAATGATTAAGTAGTCAATTCAACAGTGAGATACAATTCCTGATTCTATTAATTACTGAGAGAGTTGTGTTAAAATATTTAACTATGATTGTAGATTTTTCTTTTTCTTTATTTAGTATCACCATTTTTATTCATGAAATTTGAGTATTTAAATCAGTAAGGATTTACATAATTAGAATGATTAGATTACTTTCAGAATTGATAGATGTATTCAACTCAAAAATGCAGGATACAGGTTCTTTTCTAATATACACAAAATATTTGTCATTTTGTAGAACTGATATGATTGGGAGCACGTATTCTGACCATGGTAAAATTAAGGTATACATTAATTTGAGAAGATAAATCTCCAAATATTTGGGAACTGAACAAAACATTTTTAAATATTCCATGAGCCCAGAAAGAAATAGATGGAAACTAGAAATCACTTTAACAAATTATAATTATGTAGTCAGAAAGGATACACCTGAAACTATAATTAGAGAGAAATTCACAACCAAATCCTAAGTAAATTAACGTAGGAATAGAAAGGCAAATGCAGCACGTTCTCACAAAGTAGGAGCTAACCATGGGGTGCTCATGGACATAAAGATGGCAGAAGTAGACACTGAGGACTATTAGAGTGGGGAGGGAAGCAGCGGGCTAGAACTGAAGAACTCCTGAGTACCGTGCTCCGTACCTGGGTGATGGGATTCTTCATACCCTGAATCTTGACATCTTGTAATATATCCATGCAACAAACTGCACACATACCCCAGAATCTAAAACAAAAGCATATACTTTATTTTTTTATTTCAAGAGTGTTTGGGGAACAGGTGGTGTTTGGTTACGTGGATGAGTTCTTTAGTGATGATCGCTGAGAATCTGATGCACTTCTCACCCAAGCAGTGTCCATTGTACTCCATATGTAAAAGTATATACTTTCAAAAACTAAAGCAACATCAAAGAAAAGAAAAAGTAGAATAACTAAAAATTAAGCAACCAAATCAAGAAGCTGCTGTTGCTGGAATGTAAGCTAAATTTTTGTTTACTTTTCAAGAGACTGTCAGTGTGTTATAAGTAATTATTCCATTGTGGTTCTGAACAAGAATTAGAGTGTTTAGTTGCTCTACATCTCAGCAGCTTTTCGTCATTCTGGAGGGAATATGGTGTTTTCTTCTCATAGTTATAATTTAGATTTTCCTAATTACTGATGACGGTGAGCATGTTTTCATGTGGGTATTACTTACTTGCAACTCTCTTTTCACTTTTGTCTTTAAAAAAAAAAACTGGAGTGTATTATTATTGAGTTGTAGGAGTTTTTTTAACATATTTTGAATAAAAATTCTGTATTAGATACACTATTTACATCATATTTCCCCATTTGTGGCTTGTCCTTTCAACTATTTAACAGAGTGCTATAAAATACAAAAGTGTTTGGTTTTTGATTTTGAATTTCGAGGTCCTTCATTTCATTTGTTTTCTTTTATGTATTGTCCCTTTGTTGTCATATCCAAAAACTCTTTTCCTCATGTAAGGACACAAGAATCATTTGTAAAAATTGTATAGCTTTAACTCTTAAGTTTATGTCCAAGATCTATTTGAATTAATTTTTGTGTATAGTGTGAGGTAGGAATTCAATTTCCCTCTTTCACTTTATTATTCATATTGATATTCTATTGTCTCAGCATATTTATGGAAAAGACTTTACTCATTGAATTGCCTAGGCTTGTCTGTTAAATCTATTCCCTGTAACTCCAGGCTATGTTTCTGCTTTCTCTCCTCTAGTCTATCGGTGTATGCTCCTGTTCTCAGTCCAATGCCACGTTGTCTTGATTTCTGTAAATTTTTAGTTAGTTTTGAAATCAAGTAGTCTAAATCCTCTAAACGTTTTATTCACTGAAAACATTGGCCATTCCCAGTTTTTAGATTTTCAAATAAATTTTGTATAATCATCCATTTTATCTCTCTCTTCACCTAAAAAAAAAAAGGCATACTAGGATTTTTGGGGGATTCTCATAAATCTGTAGATGAGTTTGGAAATAATTGATGTCTTAACAATATTGTATATTTCAGTACACGAAAATAGGATGTCTATTTATAGCTCATTTGGTCTCTCTTACAATGTTTTGTAATTTTTAAGGTATCAACCTTCATTTCTTTTGTTAAATTATTCTCAATTATTTCATTTCTTCTCTTGATTACAAGAATCATTTTCTAAATTTCATTTTCAGTTTTTATGTTTTTGATGTATACACATACAATTAAATTTCATTTGCAGTTTTTATGTTTTTGATGTATACACATACAATTAAATTTCATTTTCAGTTTTTATGTTTTTGATGTATACACATACAATTAAATTTCATTTTCTGTTTTCATGTTTTTGATGTATACACCTACAATTAAATTTCATTTTCAGTTTTCATGTTTTTGATGTACACACATACAATTAAATTTCATTTTCAGTTTTCATTTTTTGATGTATACACATACAATTAAATTTCATTTTCAGTTTTCATGTTTTTGATGTATACACATACAATTAAATTTCATTTGCAGTTTTCATGTTTTTGATGTACACACATACAATTAAATTTCATTTTCAGTTTTTATGTTTTTGATGTACACACATACAATTAAATTTTAAAATGTTGATCTTATGCTGAGGTTCTTTAAAAACTCTATTAGTTCTAGTTGTGTGTGTGTTTGCGCATCCACATTTCTTAAGATTTTCTATATAAAGAATCATGCTATCTGTGAACAAAGTTTTGTTATTTCCAACCTATATATTTAAAATATCCTGAGAAAAATAGGAAATCGCAAGTTTGATATTGAACAGAAATGGTGAACGTAGATATTCTTGATTCATTCATAGCACAGGAACAGCATTGAATCCTTCACCTTTAAATATGATGTCAGCTGTGGATTTTTCATAGATGCCAACATCAGATAGAATTCCTCTATAATCTAATTGAGTTTTTTACAAAAATATGAGTGAATATTGGATCTCATCAGATATGTTTTACACCTATTTATATGATCTTGTGGTTTTTATTCATTAAAAGCATTAGCATTGTATAATCTCCTATTTGTTTTGGGATGTTAAACCTACCTAGCATTCCTGGTATTAAATTCCTGGCCATATTTTATGAATTATTAGATTTGGTTTACTAACATTTCATTAATTATTTTTGCACCCGTGAGAGACATTGGCCTTGTTTTCCTTTTGATATATATGTCTGGATTTGGTATAAGTGTAGTACCGGCCTCACAGAATGAATGGGTAATGTTACTTCCTCCAGTATTTTCTGAAATAATTTGTGTAAGATTAATATTACTATTTTTAACACATTGATAACATTATCTGTAAAGTCTTCTGTATGTGGGATTTTCTATTTCTTCTTTTGTCAGTTTTGGTAATTCAAGTATTTCTAGAAACTTCTATATATTATTTACATAGTCTAATATTTTGGCATAGAGTTGTTATAATATTTCTTTATTTTTTTAATTCTGTATCATTAAGGATGTCTTCTCTTGATTCCTCATTTGATATTTTGTATTTTTCTTTCTTAATTTTGTAGTAATTCTAGCTAAAAGTTTATGAATATTGTCAACCTTTTCAAAGAGCCATCTTTCATAGTCTTTAATATTTTTCAGTTTTCTATTTTTTTATTTTTACTCTGATTTTATAATTTCCTTCTTTCTTCCTGGTTTGGGTTCAGTTTCCTGTTTGTTGTAATTTCATAAAGCAGAAGCCTTGGTTATTGATCTCAGACATTTCTTCTATCCTAATGTAGATATTTAGAGCTTCACATTTTTCCTCTAAACAATTCTTTATTTTTGATGCTATGCTTTCTTGTCGTTCATTTGAAAATATTTTCTTTTTTAAAAAAATTTCTTCTTTAATTTTCAGGTTAGTTAGAAGTGTGTTGTCTAATTTCCACATTTGATGATTTCCCAAATTTCTTCCCATCATTGAATTCTAATTTAATCCTGGTATGGTCAATAAATATGCTTTGTATGGTTGCTTTTCTTTAAACTTTAATGAGCCTTTGTTTTTATGCAGTGACACAATCAGGGCTCACTGCACCCTCAACCGTTTAGGCTCAAACAATCCTCCCAGCTCAGCCCTCCAAGTAGCTGGGACCACAGGTGCTCACCACCATGCTGGATAATTTTTGTATTTCTTACATAGACAGAGTTTCACCATGTTGTGCAGGCTGGCCTTGAACTCCTGAGCCCAAGAGATCCAACCGCTTCAGTCTCCCAAAGTGTTGGGATTAAGGCATGAGCCAACATGCCCATCCAAAATTAGTTTTATAGCCCAGTATGTGATCTATCTTGGAGAGTGTTTTATGTATGCTTTAAAAGAACGTGCATTTTTCTATTATTGAATAAACTTATTTCAAAAATAAGCATATGCATATAATGTACTTCATACGAGAAACATCAACATGGCATGGTAAGAACAACCCAGGATTGAAGCTCTCGGTGAATGTGTGGAGGGTGAGTCAGGGCTGCATTTCCAGATGGATCTTTGTTGCCCACAGAATGGAGATGGGACACCAGCGCAGAGGTTTTGACTGATGTAGCCGGCGGCCGGCGCCACAGTGGCACGGCACTCCACAGCGCTCCACACAAAGAGCACTGGTCCGGGTCCCCTGTTTAACTGGCAATCTGAGACTTGGGAGGGCAGATTGGCATATCCATCTGATTGAACGGGGCTTAAACAGTGAGCCAGACCAGGAGATTCCAGGAAAACAGCATTTGGGCCAGTGCAGGGGGACAAACAAAACCGCGATTTCAAA